>JBBJLS010071928.1:0-10736 GCA_037577275.1 Bryconaethiops microstoma
TGTATTATGCAAGGACTGAGTGAGTTTTGGTCAGTTATACTATTGCACATAAAGAGGTCATGTAAAAATATGCCAATAATAGTGTTACCTAAAAAATCACAATAAATGGACTGAGTGAGTTTTGGAAATTTGCTCTTCAATTGTCACCCAAATATTAAATATATCCCAAAACCTCTCAAGCCGTATCCAGGCCTTCATTACATGTCAATGTGGTTTAGAACATGATATAAGAATAAAAATGTACAAACTTACAAACACTACAGGCATCCAATTTAAACAAGAAGGCTTGCATTTACAGACCACCCCAGGAATAAGAGTGTTAGAATCATTTTTTGTGACAAGGACAACAATAAATCTGGAGAAGGCATCGTCATACTATGTCCTACCCACATGTACAATAAAGATATGAATGTGGTGAATGTGAACGTTAAAATTTTGGTGATGTATTGTTATATTGTTTGTTACTTTAACTAAACTAGTAGCCCCAGCTAACCTAAACAAGCAAAATTGAGACACAAAGCATGTCTTGGCTGACCGACTGACATCTGAGGTAAGAAAATTATGTAATTAGATCGTTGTCAAAATATTATTTTAGTTACATCAGTTAAAATCTATCTGCCTGGCACACTATTTACAACACAAGCGTGTCTACATTCAGCACAGTAAAATGCATCAGCATGTGTAGCTGGTGTTTTCTGTATACAATTACTATATAAAAAGGCACCATGGTCCTTTTAAGAATTGCAGTAAAAAGTAAATTACACATACATTTCCGTTCATGTTACTAAAAATCTACTCATTTTTAGCTTTGTTGGGTCACATTCTTTTCATAACAAGTTGAGACATCATATTGCTGCTGCTGTAGACAGTAAAGGGTTAATATGCTTGATAAAGATCACATGCCTAGGCCCTCTCTACCATAGTTAGTCCTGTTGCTTCAGTTTCTTCACTGGTAACTGGTCTTGGCATGGCCTGGAGAATGTGATTCCATATGCAAACTCACCAAGTTCTCCTTGAATTTACCAACAAAAGTTGGTATTCAGATGCAAATAGTACCACGACAAGCCTCTTTTAGGAGAGAAGCCTTTCTCTGGCAGGCAGCTGATGTAGCGGGGGCTGGGGGGAGGGGGGCTAAGGGGATTCTTTGGGTGAATACTGTACATCAGCCGGCTTACGGCTAATTTGGTCAACCCAACACCCCAAAACACACACATACAAACTCACATGCCGAACCTTACTGAATGCCATGCCACAGCATCTGTGCCAGCTGACTAGAAAGAATCTATAATCATGTTGTCTGAAGTAGAAGAGAAGCATTCTTCATGAGCCAGTGTTAAAAGAGGAATGGTTCCCAGCAAGTGGAGACAGTTCTGTGGCCTGAAACCATCCTGATGTAAGGGCAAACTTCTGTGTTTCTTGAGAATTGCTAGGGCATCAAAGTCTACAAAGGAGACTAAGATGAAGTAATCAGTTGCTTTAACTGAACTGGGTGCACTTTTAGATGCTCAATATTGAGGCTACAGTCAGTATTCCTGTTAAATTACAGAATAAGTACAGAGGCATCTGTCAGTTATTATGCTTCTTAACCACTGAACTCATGGATTTACCTTTAACAATTTCAAAATTCAAAAAGAAACATTTGAAAACCCATCTTTTTACTTTGTTTTTTATTTTTTTAATTATGATGTAAATCTTCCTAATATGTATGTATTTCATTGTTACTTAAATATATTTTGTGTTTAGGACTAACTATGATTAGTATATCCAACATAGTAACTTTACAAGATAAGCAAAAATTTGTTTTTATGTCATATATGTAAGTAATTGCATAACATTTTTCACACAATGTTTCCAAATGCTGTAAAAACATTTTTAGGACAACAGCAAAGATAAATATCAAATGGGAATGGAAATCAGCCTTTATTCTCTGGGGAAAGGAAAGTCATTAATCGAGTCATATCATTCCCTTCAAGCAAATCAACTCACAGTGGACACATAAGAAGGCTGGACTTACAAACCATTTTTCATGAAATCATACTAAACGTTGCAAATAAAAATATAATTCTTCCTAATCTTGTATGCTAATTACACAAGATTCAGATAAACGTGTCTAATAACAAACAGCACCACTGAGTGAAGCCAATTAAAAAAGAATTTCCATGTAAACGCAAATGGTCAAACATCCATTTATGAGCATATAAAATAGTAAATCTGTGCAGATTGGCAGAACTTGTTTTTTGTGCTGCTGAAGACAGCTCTGTATTCTTATCAGTCTGAACATGTCTGTATGAAATATAAAGCTGTTTCAGACATTTACCACTTCATTAATTTTTCACTGTGACTGTTTGAAAGTGATATCAAGTTCAGTTTGTGATAAGCTCCAGCTGTTTCAGCTTTACACCACATAAAATTAAGGTCAAAGGTATTCCCTCATGCTTATCTTTCCAAAAATGTCACACTTTAAAAGGTATTAGCTACGTGTTTGTGATAAGTCAAATTTTGAGCCTTTTGTTAAAACAAATCTGCTATAAGAACAATGAACTTACACGAAAGGACATATTTGTCTGCAATTAAGAAATACATTATATTAGAACATAGTGATTATTAAGAATGCAGCAGCTAGAGTCCTCACTAGAACCAGGAAATTCAACCACATTAGCCCAATATTATGCAGACTACATTGGCTTCCGATCAAATTTCCTATTGGTTACAAAATTCTACTAATGACATATAAAGCCTTATATGGCCTCACACCCGATTACCGTGAACTTCTCTCTTACTATGAACCTCCGCGGTCACTCAGATTTCAAGGTGCTGACTACTTACTTGTCCCCAGAATTAAGAAAGCTTCATCAGGGGGAAGAGCGTTCTCATATATAGCCCCCAAGCTCTGGAATGCTATTCCGAACAACATTCGGGACTCAGATACAGTCTCAGTTTTTAAGTCCAGGCTGAAAACTTACTTGTTTATTCAGGCTTTTTGTAATTAATTTTTCCTGTTAGATGGAAGGTGTAGAGCTGGGAGGTGGTGGGCACAAAGAATTCAAGTAAAATGAGACACTGGTGTTGTCGCCCCACCACTCCTCACGTTCACTCGGGTTTGTGACGGTGGAGAGGAGGTGCCAGTGTCTCGGGGCGCTCTCACGCCCATCTTACCTCCCAGTTCTGCCCTTTCTAGCTAGGCTTCTCTAGCTAGATATGCCGGAGTCTTAACTTGCACTCCTCACATATATAAATAATCCTCTGCAAATTTAAACAGAACTAACTGTCTTCTCTGTTTTCTCTGAGGGAAACTGCTCCACATCTGCCGGACTGCTCACCGTGGGAAATTGCCCTCGACTGGTTTCGGCTCCACTTGGGCCTTTCCCCAAGTTGGGGCAACTGCTGCCTAAAGCTCTGGCGGAGATTGTTGCTCCTGATCCTGTTGTTTTTGGACTACAGACTCTCAGTTCCTCTTCCAACAAAATATACCTCTATGGACACCAACTCTGGTTCCAACTCTGTTAGCCGTAGATTGCCTATCTTTCTATAATTTTGTTCATTAAGACCTTCTCTTGCTATTTTTCCCCATAAAGACACTTGTTCCTTTCTCTCCGGGTTGACCTTCGTCTAGCCGAGGGAGTTTTTCCTCGCCTTTGTCGCCTTTGGCTCACTAGTTGCTCAGACCTGGATTCTGTAAAGCTGCTTTGCGACAACTTGGTTGTAAAAAGCGCTGTATAAATAAAATTGAGTTGAATTGAACTGAATTAACATGGTTGCTATTCACGGATACCAAAAGGCATCAGTAGTTCTGCAGTGAACAAAGAAACGCTACCACTTGTTATGCTATGCTAAATGAACTGCACTGTCAGTAACTCTGAGAAGTTGGTGAGTTTTTTTCATCTGGGGTTCAGGCATAGAGCACAATTATGGGGGTGACCCCTAGGGAGTTATACCACCTTACCCACCTCTGTCAGTCCTGAACCTTTGGCCTTTCAAAGTCCAAAAGGGACAGAGTGGGCTGATTAGAAACTATCAACAGTGCTGTGACTGTGCCTTCCAAGGCTTCAAATAGACCATTGAAGATTGGCTCCTGAAGAAAGGAACCAGAGGAGAAAAAAGTTATTGTTTCTAGTAAATGGTTATCTGTTTCAATCTCAATGCTTCCCTTCTAGTGGAGAAGCAAATCCTGACTAATCCAAAAGCAGTGGCCCTTCTCTTCCTGCCCAGAGAAGGGGGGCTACTTCACTTTGATATTCCATTACTGCAAATAGAGAGAGGCTGTATCGGTGAACTGTAATACTGCTCCATCATGAGGCCAGAGCAATATTGTGCTGCTAAGCTACACAACCAGTTTAGCAGCAAAATAAATCTTAGACAGTGGCACAAAGGGTGAAAATCTTTCCAATATTAGTGCTGGAAACATACATACTACATACAGTTACAGCTATGGCCCAGTTTTGCAGATATAGATTAAAACTAACTTTGGACAAAATTGTTATGTTAATGGTGATTTACCATTGGAAAGCCTTTAAGTCAACAATTAAGCTTGATTTTAGTCTGGGAAACCAGCCCTATATGTCCAAAGGTTTTCAGACTCCTATTCATCCAACATTTCTTCTGAAATAAAGGGTATTAATAATAACTCCTGCAGTGTCCTGGGAAGGTTTTACACTAGAAAACTAGTTGGACTGTTGGAACATTACTGTCAAAATTTAATGGCATTCAGCCACAAGAGCATTAGTGAGGTCATATGCTGATGTTGGAGGATTAGTTCTGGATCACAAACACCATTCCAGCTCATCCTAAAGGTATTGGATTGTGCACTATCACTCCAGAGAACATGGTTCCACTGCTCCACAACCCAGTGCTGGGGAGCTGTATATCACTTTAGCAGATGCTCAAGGCTCTTCCAGCTGCTGGCAGTGTTTTCTATAGGAATTGATGCAAGCTGTGAGTGCACAATTGAATGTCTGTGTCAAACCTTTAGACATACAATGTATTTTCTTTATAAATTCCAAGCAGCCTGGTCACAGTCGCTCAAAGTTCCTCAAACCAACAGAAACTTCAACTCAGCAGGTGAAAGGACATGTTTTTCATGGGTGAAAGTTTCCTTAATGTCTTTGTTTGTTTAAACAAGTCTATTAGTATCGGCTTAACAGATCTGCTTCAGGACAGCCCTAGGCCTCCAGTTTCTATTGTAATTTGTTTTGTTTTAATTAAAACCAATTTCTTGTGTCTCCAGCAAATGACTTTGGGGAGAGGGGACATGCTAATGGCCTTGACTTAATGATGATTACAGACAATATTGGTTTCTCATTTCAGCCAACAACCTCAGTGGTGAAAACTATAAAGGAGGCCCAAATGAATTAATATGTTTTCATAGCTAGCACATTCACCTCGGAAGGCACTGATCAGGGCTGAAGCATGTTGATAATGCAGTAGCTCCACTAGCTTAATGAGAATCCATTTATTCATGTCTCTTTATTTTGAGGTGTTTGCCCATGGAGAAATGCTTGCAACTGTATATATTTACCCCAACAGAACTTTGATATGATACTACACATGAAATAATGAAGTTCTAAAAGCACTTGCAGTCAATGTAGGCATGGTGGGCATTTTAAGCAAGATTTGAAGAGCAAATGTCCAAAACTCACTCAGTCCAGTTTTTGTGATTTTTTTAATGTAACACTACTATTGGCATATTTTTACGTAGCGTCTTTATGTACAATAGTATAACCAACCAAAACTGACTCAGTCCTTGCATAATACACAGTACAAGATTAGGTGAATTTCCAAAACTCACTCAGTCCAGTCGCGAGTGGTACTTACTTACTCAGGTCTTCCAGGCGGTAGATCATAAACAAAGATGGCTCTATGCTGTGTCATGTAATAGGATATATATATTAAACTTGTACATAATATATATATTAAACTTGTACATTTTTGACATTGAATATCAATTTATTTAAAAATTGTTTTCGTTATTTTTTTTAAACAAATTTGCCCAAACTAAAATGTGCAGGAGTTGCATTTTAAAAAGAGCCATTGAAAATGACAAGTAACTGTAAAATTTCAATTAAAAAAATTATTTATTATAATTGCTTTCCAAGTAAACAAGTAAAACATGATTTCCCGAAAAAAAGCTTTTGAACTGAGTGAGTTTTAGAAATTTGCTCTTCAATTCTGGCTGCAAACACCGTATCTATTCCCAAGCCTCTACTTCAAACATACTACTGCTACCACCCCTGCTTTCTGATCTCTCTCTTTCTCTCTCACTGTGCTGGATTTAGATATTGTATAACATTGCAGGTACCTTGCAGGGTCTTAATGAAACACCGGATTAATAATGTATTACCAGATTGGTCCCCTGGATAGTTCTTATCAGGATCATTTAATGTGTAATCTATACCAATCTGTAGACACACATACACACACACACACATGCACACATCAACAAAATAAATTACACTCAAATTATACATTATTTTTCCCATTTTCACTTTATATTTCATCCCAACAGGGTGCCTTTATTTTTATTAAAGTATATGTCAAAACAGAATGTTTATTAAACGACTTCTGACTGAGGATGGGTATTGACTGCTGGGTCAGCCCATCAAGGTCAGCCCTGGCCGGTCTCATTTCACCTGCCCTTTAATAAGCCTAGCATTTGTTCCTTCCTGTTGAAGTACTTTTTAGTTCATTGTTGTTCAAAAGTTTATTAAGTGTGTAGTAATAATCACATAATTAAAATAAGATTCCACAGTTCCGAACCCCGGCTATTGCCATCACCACAGATTTCTGTATCCTTGTTTTAGTTTTTATTCTTGCAATTACCAGTAAATATACAAATAAAATGGTATATTGAACACTGTATAAAGTGGTGTCTGCTGTAGGCAGTTATAGGAGAAGAGCTCCACTTTACTGAAGGCACTAAAACCTAGTGAACAGCTGAGCCAATCCCAGGCCATAAATTGGCATAGTGAGTGTGTCGTCTACAGACACCAGCTGTAGCTCTATTATAGGCATGAGAAGGGCTGGGACAGAGGTTTTTTGTGAGGGTCACGTGATGACAGTGGCAATTCAGAGTTTGGTATGAAACTCATTTTATTGAATAAGAGAATAAGCTTCCTATAGTTACCACATGACCAGAATTTTCCATCCAAGATTTTGGTTGTCTGTCCCAGAAAAATTGCTAAATGTCCCAGAATTTAATGTTGGCATTTTTATGGTTCAAACAAGCTGATCAGGCATCCAGGATTTTATCCAGGGCTGAGATGAAAAGGCCATTTTTGTCACACATGACCATACCACAGCACGCAGTGTGAAATTCTTTTCTGCATTTAACCCATTCACCAAGAGAAACAGTGGGAATCCACTGACACAGGTGAGCAGTACCTCAAGTGCCACTGGCAGTCCTTGGATTTGAACCCACAACCTTCTGCTCACAGGGGAAACTCCCTAACCACCAAGCCACCAGCTGTCTCTAAAAGGAGCTACCCCAACACCTAGTATCAGTATATGACCTGTACCTGCAGAAAATAATGAATCAAAGGAAATTTATGAGTTTGATCCAATATGAAATCTTGCTTAAAATATGATGGAATGGCTGGTAGTGTGGCACAGAGTGATGTAAAGTAAGTCATGTGACCACAACAAATAGCGTAGTTAGCATAATCAGTAGTGATAGTATTATAGTAGAAGTACACAGTTTGCACACATCGTAAGAAATATTTCCATATTCATTTTTTGGGGAAAATATTTCACTGAAAGTGACATTCTGTCATATGTGAACACACCACAGCACACAGTGTGAACAGCACGAAATTCTTCCTCAGCATTTAACCCAGTCACCAAGTGAAGCAGCAGGCAGCCAGGAACATAGCGCCTGGGGAGCAGTGGGTGGCTCAAGGGTACCTCTTAGGTGCTTAGCAGTCGTGGGAATCAAACTCACAAACGCCCTAAGCACTATGCTACCAACTGCTACCAGCTAAACATGTCTATACAAAACAAACACTTGTGTTGTTATTGAAGGTGTGCCAATCAGTTTAAAGGTAATACCCTTTCATGGTCATCTTAAGTAATGTACTTCAACCAAAAACTTTTAAGTTGGGAGTTTTTTATTTTAAAGAGAAATAATGTTGAATTGGTTTAGGTCACAGCCAACACAGTTGGCGAATTAGTATATAAAAAACGTGTCTTGGCGTAAATTTAACAGAAGCTCTATTACACCAAAAGTATCCATTCACAGAGAAAGAGATCATTCTGCAAAAAGCCATGGAAAATCTGAGGGTAGAATGAAAGCTCTCACTTTTAGCCATATGGCAGAGCCTCGTGATGGGTGTTATCTGCTATTTTATCTGCTATTTTAAATTGCAGATTCTGAAAACTCATTCATTCAGTTAATGTTCAGGCAAATGCAAACTTACTACTTCCTTTAATGCTTGTACATACAATTTTACCTACTCATTTCCAAATGATTCTCAAAGATGGGAGGATAGATGGCCAGCAGTGTAATCATACCCAAACACACTTCTGAGCTGAACCAGCAGAGCCCAAAAAAGGATTTGTGGCTCAGTGGGTATTGTTAAAGCCTAATAAAAAACTGAACCTAATAAAAACTGAATTCCTTTTCATACCAACATATGTATTGCCAGAGGTGAGAGATGTTCCTGAGGCACTTTCTGCAATGCCAAAACACAGCTAATTTCTATATAGATGGCTAGCCATGCAGTCATCCTCTAACACATTACTGGGCACGCTGTATACCTTTGTGTGTGGCCTGTGTCTTGGCACAAGCAGCAAGGGTTTATTAGCGTGCTATGAAAGGCAGGCACATGTCCCACTGTTGATGAAGCCTGGTATCTCCTGCTGTCAGCTTGTTATGTGTGTACCAAGTGGAAAGAATCAATTTCACCAGCTCACAACAGCCCATTTTTATATCTGACTCCTAATTAATTGGCAGGGGGAAAGCCTCAGCATGAGGAGACAAGTTAGTGATGCTAGAAAATGCTCTTCAAAAAGCAAAAACATGCAGGCCAAAGTGGTATTGGAATAGAGTTTGTTAACGCATACATAAAAGTCCCATATCATGGAAAATCAAATCTTTTAACTGTAAGAGCTTCGTATAGTATGTGAACATTGTAAACACCTCAAATTCACATACTTTTTACATCTTTCATCGCGAAAGAAGAAACCCTCTTGACCATTGCAGGGCAGACAAACACAGTCACACTTAAAAGCAATTTAGCATCTCTCATTTGCTTAACATAGATGGAGGAGGCCCACTTAGACAGGGAGAACTTGCAAACTCCCAGACAGGAATTATACCCATGATCTTTTCACTGTGAGACTACAACACTAACCACTACAAGATCCTGAAGAAAAGCATTATAATTTTCCAAAGTATTATCATATAAATTACATATTTCACTTGTAATCACCTGCAAAAAACAGAAAACCTGAATACATAGATACATATAACAACACTAAAAGAAACTAGGATCTCCTTAAGGAGGTTCTTGTCAAATCTCACAATAAACAGGCTATACTCAATGTCTAGATGCTTGCATAGTTGTAATAAGAGACACTTAGCAAAGATCAAAGCACCTGCAACACTTAAATAAGTTTCTTTGGTTAACAATTTAAATTTGTGGGTTTTGAAAAGGTGAAGTTTTAAAAAAGTGTAAAGTGACCATTTTTATCACACCACAGCACACTGCGTGAATAGTGTGGTGTTCTCTGCATTTAACCTACCCCGATCACAGGGGCAACTCCCTAACCACGGGGTCAAAAAACTGACACATGGCTGTATTGAAACTGCTTCTTTAAAGAACTATGTTCATGTTCACCTCACGTGTCTAAATGACTACGTAGCACTTAGCCCCAGTGCTCTGTGCAGCTGGTCAAAATACACATCAACTGCATTCTGCCCAACTCGCTCGACCCTCTCCAATTTGCTAACCAGCCAAACCGCTCCACTGACAATGCAATCGCCTACACCCTGCACACCTCACTGTCTCACCTGAACACCAATAATACATATGTGAAGATGTTGTTCATTGACTTCAGCGTTCAACACAATCATTCCCCGGCAGCTTGTAAGGAAACTCTCTGTGCTGGGCTTCAAAACTCCCCTCTGCAACTGGATTCTAGACTTTCTAACAAGACGACCCCAGTCAGTGCGCTTCAGCAGACACCATCACTATGAGCACAGGAGCACCCCTGCACAGTGTACTGAGCCCACTCTGCACCACCAAGTCTGAGTCCAATGTCATCGTTAAGTTTGCAGATGACACCACTGTTGTGGGTCTCATCAGCAACAACAACGAAATGGACTATAGAGAGGAGGTCGAACAGCTGGTGAGATGGTGTGGTGAGAACAATCTGTCTCTGAATGTTGCAAAGACAAAAGAAATGCTGACTGACTTCAGGAGGACGTCTTTTGACCATCAGCAGCACTTTTGACTTGGTGAGCACATCTCCGAAGACCTCAACAGGACCATCAACACCAACTCTGCCACAAAGAAAGCAGAACAATGCCCTCATTTCCTAAAAAGACCAGTCTGCCACCACCTGTCCTCAACACCTTCTACAAAGGAACTGTTGAGAGTGTGTTGACCAGCTGCATCACTGTGTGGAACTGCACAGCACAAGAGTGGAAGTCCCTACAACACATAGTGTCACAGTTCCGGCGGGGAACCGCTGGGGGGCGACAAAGACCGGGACTGCTGACGCCCTTCTGCTCTTCCGGGACT
>JBBJLS010071929.1:0-10735 GCA_037577275.1 Bryconaethiops microstoma
TGGTTGTTGGTGATACAGAGTCAAATTCTAGACTGTCCTTTAACTTTAAATGCACTCGTTACTGTTTCAGAACTTAAAAACTCCTTTGTTAGTAAAGAATATTGAGTGCATTTTTGTGAAAATCGAATGAGTTACATGCAAATGTAGAAGATCTCAAAAATGTTTGACTGGTAGTGTAGGTGCACTGTGTAGGTTTACTGACTGTAGACTATTACTGCACAAATTATCTACCCCGTTCTACCCCATTCATTAACAGGGACCAGTAGAGAAGCACTGCTGGCCAGTTACGTGTGGGGACCCATTCTCAGTACAGCAAGCTTTAGTGTAGGGACTTTTATTATGTCACGTTATTGTACTGTAAATATATGTCACATGTATTAAGATAAATGGCCTGTGGGGTGGGCTTTCCCATGGGGCCTGCGGGATGCCCGTCCGATGGGTGGGCTGCCTCCGGAGCTGCTCGGTCTCACTTGAGCACCGGGGCGGCGTGGTCGGGCCCCTCACCCTCATCGCAAACATTCCATGTCAAACTCAGACACTACAAGTGCACTCACTCACTCACTCATGCGTGCACATATGCATACATATAGACACAGACACACCCTTATACGCGCAAATGCATATACTTATATACACACGCACACACACATACATAATCATACACTTCCACACACACCCACATATATATACATGCGCACACATACATAATCATACACTTCCACACGTACACACCCACGGATATACATAGGCATACATAAGACACTTAGAAGCAGACGCACATGCACACATTCATACAGACGCACAGACACACACACATATACATTCACATACACATATACACATACACACACGCACGCAGGTTTAGGAATATACATAATCAAAAACTACCCAGAACCACAGGTTTCTGTAAGCTGTTAATACTCTGACAGTAGGAATGTATGTTGTTTCTGTGCTGGTACAGTGTTGCCGTTGCTTTGTATCTTGTTCTGTGTTTGTGTGGCTGGGTCTTGTCTTTTGTTTTTGTTGTTTTCTTTTCAGATGCAGCCTTCGGAGCGATTGCACAGTGTCAGCAGTTTTCATTTGGATCTTCAACCTGTTCACCTCAAACTTCTTTCTATCTGTATTTTCTCTACCCCTGTCTGATTTGGTTCAATTTGAAATTTTCTTTTTTTTGAATAAATAAATTAAAAGTTCAGATAACAAGAGAGGTTTATACTGTCATGCCCCTCTTCGCAAAGCAAAGGGTGTTTGGCACATCATGGCACCAGCTTCACATTATGCTTGCTAAGTTGCTGGACACGACAGGTTTAAAAAAATAATAAAAATTTAATTTCAAGGGAAGCCTATTAAATTTGATTGGATGACATTCTCTGAAAAACACAGATACTCTGTTTCGACATTTTGATTTGTGGTTTGGAGTTTTCAGATTAGCATGACTGAGGAAGTTAGGCACAGCACACCTGTACTGTATGCTGTGTTGTTCTGCTCTAGTTTTTGTTGTTTTTGTTATTGTTGTTGATGATAAAAAAAACACCTGTCTGGTATCCAAATTTTGATTCTTCATGAATGGTTTCATGTGTTGTTCAACACACTTCTTAAAAACATTCTCCAGTAGTAGTGAGTCTGAAGTGTAAAGTGTCCGTTCGTCATTCGTGAACACACCACAGAACACAGTGTGAACAGTACCGACCCATTCTGCATTTAACCCATTCACCAAGTGAAGCAGCGCGCGGCCAGGAACACAGCACCCGGGGAGCAGTGTGTGGGGAAAGTACCTTGATCAAGGGTACCGCAGTGGTACCACTAGCAGTCCTGGAAGTCAAACCCACAACCGTCTGATCACAGGGGCAACGCCCTAACCACTAAGCCCCCAGGAAACCTGGTCTATTTGATGAGTTTAATCAAGTGTGCTGAAACTCTGAAGCACTGTTCTGTCCATTACATCCTCTCTATATTTTCTGATTCTGCATTTATGACCAGCACAATGTTTTCATTTCCTATCGTTTCTAGGTTTAACTGGTGTGTCTGTGTCTGTGTTCAGTTCGCAGGGACGTGGTACCGTATTGGTCTGGCCTATGATGCTCCAAGCTTTGCTAAACAGAGAAGCAAGCTCACAATTACTATGGGAATAGTGGAACCTGACCAGACCGGAAATGTCAACATGACAGTGTGGACAGCAAAGTTAGTTTTTTTCCTCTTTTAGGTTTTAAAGCACATTTATTTTGCAAAACATATTGGCCACTCATTATGTTGCATTAAGTCTTTTAAAGGAAATTTAATCAGCTTTTATGCCATAGTCTGCTAAATACCGTAAACATAAGCGATTTTTCTTAATTTTTCCAAAATTTCTGCATAACTGAAGCAAAGTCATCCAGAGAGGTTTCATGAGAAATGGTTTACTTTAGAGAAACTCTTTGTTTACAGTGTTGGCAAATAGAACCAGAGGTTGTAGTACAAATGTAGCCATTTTATTTATTGTCCAAAACAACCAGTGACCCTGCTTGTATCTTTTGGACTTTGTATTGATTAAACGTTACAAAAATGTAAAAATTAATTTAAATATTGATCAAATCAAATTAAAAAACTCTTTGGGAACTAGTGTGCATTATTACTCACTGCATGTTCCTCTCCACAAGTTTTCTTAGACCAAGACCTTCTCAAAACAATGTAAAACAATGTCTCACACATCAGACATCAGAGTATTCATAACCATTTCATAAAATATCTGTGAGGGAGCTCCTAAAGTCTTCAGACGTCTTGGTTCCATTCACCACACCTGTGAATAATTCTGACTCTGTAAGGTTCTCTAGAACAAGTGTTAAGTGTTTTCATGTTAAGTCTCTCTGACTGACTGTGTTCAAATATTAATGATTAAACTATGCAGAAAGTTTGAAAAATTGGTGAAATCCATGATTTGATGGTTGTGAGTAACCCCCTAAATTCTACAGGCCCGAATATGAACCCACTCTTTAATTCCTGGATAGCTCTAGCAGATAGGAGTCCTGAATCATGTAAATTTAAATTTTACTTGCTTTATATTGTTTTTTATTTTTTAGAAAAATGAGGGTTGTGCAGTGCATAGACATTGTTAAAGATATTAAAACATGCCCTTTACAGCTTTAACCACAAATACAAAACAATCTTTTCGGCCCACCAATGCAGATATAAGGAGTGTTTCAACCTGGACTGTTTCTTGAATAAAATGCAATATAGGTCAGCCAGACAAAACAGAGATCATTTACATATATCAAATAACAAAAACTGCATTTCACATTTTTAAAGATGAAGAGTGAGAGTGGAACGCGATCGTGTAAAAATTAATTGTGACCGTTCTTAGTGAATAAAATCACACAAATATAGTAAGTTGGCCTTGTATGGGCCCCTTAAAATTAATAACTGAATAATAAGCTTGAGGAGGTAACTCTCAGAATCAAAGCTACCATTAATAGACTGTGGCTGAAGACTCTTTGGTTGAAGTTTTGGTTAGCCTGTCAAATGCACTTTAGTGTGTAAACGTTTGTCCCTGTGTGTGTCTGCAGGTCTACGGCCTGCATGAGCAAACTGTACGAATATGCGAAGACTGCCATGCCTGGAGTGTTTACATACTACAGCCAACGTTAGTACTACTCTTTTTCTGTTGCCATAGAAACCCTCCTTAAACATGTGTATGCATACAGCGTATGGATATTAGTGTTTTTATTTCAATTTGACATCATTTATTGCAGTTCCCGACATTTGACTGATTTCAACGTAAAACAGTGTTAAACTGTCTAAAACTGGCATTTGCTCTCCTACACACTTGCTGTTTGCTGCTCTTTTGCTTGGCGAACTTTCTGACATTCCTTCATTGCAGGTCACAAGACAATGAAAGATGTCACGGTGGTGGAGACCAACTACACGGGGTACGCTTTGCTTTTCAAGTACAAGAACTTCAACAGGGAGTATTCGCAAGTGTCTCTGTATGGTAAGTTGAGAAGAACATTCACAGACAGCCTAGTTACGGGATGCAGGGTCACCGTAACTATGCGATCAGGGTACGGGGAGCCTGCATCTGCTTGGAAGATAAATGCACCTTAACGCCTTTGGTCTTATTTTAGGCCGCACTCAGAAGTTGAGGCCTGAGCTGCTGGAGAAGTTCAAAAAGTACGCCATGCGAAAGGGATTCCCTGAGTCATCCATTGTGATCCCACCAGCACCTGCAAGTAAGATATTAAATACCCGTTACACCAAAAAGGGGTAACACTGGTGCATGCTTAATGCATACATTAATTTAATACATTTTGTCACTTTAACTCTCTCTCTTTTTTGCCTTTTTTTAGTCAACTGCCCAGCCACACGCCGCTGAGTGAGTAGAAACAGTTTTAACACAAATAGGAACCTATTTGTTCAGAATGTTCTATTTATCAAAAAGAAACTGAATGGAAACTGAATGCAATTTGCTCAACTGCAATACAGAGTGTGATAGATAGATAGATGGATAGATAGATGGACGGATGGATGGATAGTCAAATAGATAGACATATAGATATAGTTGGAAAGACAGATAAATAGATACATGGAGTTCAAAGGCCAGGCACCCCTCTTCAAATTTTGTTGATTTACAGGATGAAAACAGGTTTACATCCTCTATCTAAAAAAATTAAATGTTCATTTCTCTGCAAATTGTAGTGCAGAATTTTCAGACTTTAACATATCAGAAAAAATCAAACTTAAGTTATAGCAAATATTAAATGTACCATAACTTTTACACAAGCTACATTATTAATATTTTTTCAATGTGTTAAATTAGAAAACAAACAGTAGTTATGTATTCAAATGTGACATTTGCTCAGGGCTATGTAAACTTTTGCACTTGACTGTACACTATAAAAAATGTAACAACAAAAGAGCACCAGTTTTCACTAGCTTTTTTTGTTTACTTCAGAATATTATGTTGTCTGTGTCAAAAGTAGAATCTTTGTTTCTTAGTAATACTTTTATGTTATTTTCCCAATGTTCTCACAGGTACTCTGCTCAGCGAGCTTCACTGATTTACTGATAATCTGAATCATTATCTTAAAGGACCAGAATCACACATCAGCTCATGCTTGATTTGACATTTTGATCACAGGATTAATTAAGGTTACATGGAGTTAATTAGAACCCTTTAATTGTTGTGGATGTAAAATATGGTTTCTGTATGTGCATGTGTTTAAACATATCATGATCAGTTATGTTTGTAGCAGAGTAAACCAGTCACTATTCTGATGATTGAGAAATCAGATCTGAACAATAAAATGGACTTTAATGAAATGTGCATAGTCTCTTCCTTTGGAAGTAGGACATTTTAAAAAGATCAACTTGGAATATAAAAACACCATGCAGCAAAAAATGTGTTTATTATTGTAAACCATCAGCTAATTGCTGTCTAGGACAGTGGTCGCCAACTCTCCTCCTGGAAATCCATGGTGTTTAGTTCCAACCTGCATCCAACATGCTGCCCTTACTTAATGCTTCAGCCAATCAGGGACTTCTGAAAAAGTTAACTAGCTAGAGCCGGTGTTGTGGATTGTGGTTGGAACTAGATCTCCAGGTACAGGTTTGGTGACCACTGATCTAGAAGATACAGTATATGGGCAGAGGTATTGGATGCCTGACCATTACACCAATAGAGACTTTAATGACATTGCATTCTAACACATAGACTTTAATATGGAGCTAGTCCCCCCTTTGCAGCTATAACAGCTTCCACTCTTCTTGGAAGGCTTTCCACAAGATTTTGGTGTTTCTGTGTGAATTTGTGCCCATTCATTCTGTAGTGCATTTATGAGGTCAGACACTGATGTTTGACAAGAAGGTCTGGCTCGCAATCTCCGTTCCAGTTTGTCCCAAAGGTGTTGAATGGGGTTGAGGTCAGAGCTCTGTGCTGGCCATTCAAGTTCTTCAACATCCAGCCATGTCTTCATGGAGCTTGCTTTGTGCACTGGGGCACAGTCATGCTGGAATAGAAAAGGTTCTTTCCCAAACTGTGTGCACAAAGTTGGAAGCATGGTATGGTGAAGCATTAAGATTGCCCTTACCGGAAGTAGGGGGCCACCTAAATTCAACAGTTAAGAGGTGTGTGCCAAAACTCTTGTCCCTATTGTGTGAATTCAAACACTTCAGTATAGAGGGTCATTATCATGCTCACAAAGACTAATCCAGCCAGGAACTGGTAATTCATGGATTTACTGAAGTGGCATCCTTATACTCACACATGAACACAGTGTAAAATTGTTCTTCACCAAGTGAATCAGTGGGCAGCCAGCATCACAGCCCAGTGTGTCTCAAGAGTACCTATGCGCTCCCACTGGCAGTCCTGGGATTTAAATACCCAATCACACGGCAACTCCTTAAGCACTACGCCACCAGCTGCCCTAAGAAGGGTGGTTTATTACCAGGAGTGGGGTTCGAACACACATAGACATGTGTCCATTGGATCTTAAGTCCAACGCCTTATCCACTTGGCCATCCTGTTCCACAATGTTGTTAAGTTGAAACTAAAATGAATTATATATCATATCATCTTTTAAACATTTAAAAATGAACACGAGCACCTGGAGCTCAGCTAAGACAATGTAAGAATCAATCTGAGAGGTATTCAAGCATTGTTAATAAGCACAATCAACTATTTGAGGAAAATGTCTAATTGGTGAGTACTTCAAGTTTTAAATTTGATTTCATTACATTAAAAGCTACAAAAACCAGCATATCCATTTTTTCAGGTTTGATGAATAAAACCACACAACGATGAATGTAGGGTGTACATGTGCCTTGTGATATTCATCTGCTTGAAATTTAAGACAGCTATAAATGATGTAGTATATGATTAAAATTGTTGCTCTTGCCGTTTGAAAATTACACGCTTTCTGTTGGTAATTTTGATCTAAAAGCCATCTATTCGTCAGCCTTTCTTCATGAAGACCTCATGAAAATAAGGCACCAGAAACTAAGACCAAAGTAAAGCATTATAATGCGTTTATTTAGAGCTAACTAGAAATAAAGCACATTATATTGCCAGTGCTCAGGGAGTGTGTTAAGATTATAGTGCGTAATACACAATTAAGTGTTCTGGAAAATTAGCAACCAGTTATTTACATCAATGGGCTTGATAATGCGTTAAAAATGTCAAAAATTTTTTTTACAGTTTTCATAATTTTCCACTTATCCCACATCAGTTCGATCAGCCGGGACATTTTCAGTGTCCAAATTGTTCCTCTGTAGTTTAGAACTGGAGCTGCGAGCCTCATGTTGCTAACAAACACTAGAAATCAATAGTCACCCGATAGTTTTTTCCATAAATAACATCCCAAAACATCTCTCAAAATCAGTCAAATTTAGTGCTGCAGAACACGTCTTAACCTGGATGTAGATCCCACCCTTCATCCCTCTGTTCCTGTATTTGGGATATGTTTGTATTTGAGTTTTTATATGTTCTCCAGTGTTTTGTGAACTAACAGCCATAGAAAAGACGCGTCAATAGACAGAGAGACCTTTGCCCTGTGTGGTTGATCGGCCTGATTTTGGATGGTGTTTTCGGTGGGGCCAAAGCACACATGCCCCGCAGGTCGATGTCCTCTGAGAGAAGAGGAGGAGGAAAGTGCTGGGTTTTGTCTGACTGAAACAGGCTGGACCCTCAGTGCGAACAGAGGCAGCAGAAATGAAGAGTGTGTTGGTGTTTCTCCTCCTGGCCGGTGCAGCTCTGCTGCAGGCCAGTCCACTGCCCTCACAACCGCTCATCCAAACCCAGGAGAACTTCAACCTCAACCGGGTAAGAGCCTGCTCTGAGACACAAACACCACAACAATCCTCATAATAATGATATCAACTTAAACAACAATCGCAACAATAAAAATATATTAATAACACAAAATGGTTCTTTATCTGACCTTTAGATTTCTTAAGGCACCTCTCAATAGATGTTTCAAAGAACATATGTTTTCTGAGCTATATGTTCTTGGAAGATCTCTTGAATGGATGTAGAACTGTTACATTATGTGAAGGTTCTTTAAACTTTCTTGAAAGGGTCGTCACACTTGCCAACCACTTTTCAAACATGGTGTTCCCGTGGCTTGGCTAAAAGAACCCAGTGAGGCATCTTGTTTAACCCAGTGAATTTTTCTAGTCCCTTTCACAAAGTAAATCAAGGTTTCTTACATGGCACAACTGTGCTGTATTTGCAGGGAGGAAAAAACTAATTCATGAAGAATCTTAACATTATGGAGATTCTTTCATATATAAATAAATTCCTCACACATCACATTTACAGAAATGGTCCTTAAAGGAACCTTTGCAAGTTCCCTTAAGGAACCAGAATGTACCCCCAAGAGCATAAATGTGTCTAGAATAAAACTTAACAAAAGTAAAACAAAAGTGTTAATACAAAGCTAAAGAGTTGAAAATGGTTAAAAACAGTAAAAGATAATAGTGAAATAGGGGAAAATAGTGAAATAAAAAATAGACATAAATGTGTATATATATTGCACCTGTCACTTTTTAAACTACTGAATTTAGAGGAGAAGAAAAAACATTGCTGAAAGGAAACTGGTGTTTAAAAATGTTTTAAAAAAATGAAAAAACGACAGCTTTTGTTCTGCTAAACTAAACAAGTATGTTTTTCAATGCTTTTATTGTCGTTTTTTTAGTTTATTGTAGCTGATGAATATTAAGAGTAATTAATGAATATAAGTAATGAATCTCTTAAACTGAAGGCTTATTATTCAATAATTAATATCCTAACTACTTTTTATAGGGATATAAGGATGGTAGTGTTTTTTGACAGTAGTGTGTTTGTGTGTGTGAGAGAGAGAGAGAGAGAGCGAGAGAGAGAGAGAGAGATAAGAGTCAAATAATTGTTCTTCAAAATGTGTTCCTTTGTGATGGGCACAGTTAACACAATTAAATGGCCAAACAGAGTCTTTTCCCTGAACAGATGAATAGATGTTAGACCCACATGTTTAAATCAATAGCTTATCTCTCGATCAAAGAGCGGATCTGTCTGTAGACACACAGTCACCGTTACACAACACACACATCACCAGTTCAGTAATGAGTCTGATTCTATTTCTTTTCTGTGAAGTGATATTCATTTTAGACATTAAAGAAGTAAACATTTTGCCCTAAGCTGACATTCAAATTGAAAGTTGTTTATTTGCATGTTCTTTTTGGATGTTTTTGGATGTATATTCCAATGTATTTCTTTTTTGAGGTGCATGTATGCACACACTGACTCAGTATTGCTGTTGTGTTGCTACAGTTTTTGGGGAAGTGGTATGATATCGCCTCAGCCTCCAACTGCCCATGGAGGAAGAAGCACAAAGGAGATTTTCCCATCGGCTCTCTGGAGCTGAAGCAGAGCAGCTCACCAAACATTCTCAGCATGAAGAGGATCATGTCCAGGTAATGCTTGCTCTCACTCCCACACACATACAAATTTGCTTGTATTGCTCTATACATGCACTACATGTATATTGCATGTTACTCACTTAATATTTACTGAAAATGCAGTCAATATTCTTTGCTGTCAAACACATTTACATTATGTTCACCATCCGAGTACCTTTATTAAGCAGAAAATGTCACATTTTTATTAATCACCATTTACCTACAAAAAACTACCGAATTATAATGATAAAATTATAATGTATGCACAATTTATGGTTGAGAAGAATTACCCATTTTACAAAATTTCTACTTCTTTGTTTAGAGTTTATATCTATATTTGATTTATATGTGAGAATTCCTTGTGTCTTTTTCGTACTCTGTAAAATTTGGAGCCACACTGTCTCGACTCACTGTGTACAGGTATATAGAGATGACAATAAAGTTTACTTTGGCTTTCTCTACCATAGGAGACACAGTTTTTCAGAAGTTACCTCTGCAGTTCTTTCCTAAACGTCTGGGGCGGCGTAGCTTTCCAGGATATTTCCATAAATTTGCATGTTTTCGTCATTAGCCTTTAAATTTTGGATCAAGTGGTGTTGATTGTTGTCAGACAAAACTGTAGCCCAATTTCACTGGGGGGTTACAGGGGCTAATCATACTTCAGGGGGAAATTATTGCCGCCTATCCTAGTGCTACCTAGATGTGCCAGCCATGGGAGGAAGGAAAATACCCTCCTTCTTCTAATCTAACATCCAACCTCCACCTCCAACCTTAGCACCAAAAAGTATTATCTTTGGCTTGCAACAATACTAGATCTCTTTTGGTGTTATTTACAACCATTTATAAAAATGTTCTTTAAAGAAACATTTTTAAAAATGTTTTAAATCATAGAGAAGAAACACTTGACCAGGCAACTTTCCCTGTGAAGCTTATATTTTAAGGGCAAGGTAAAGAACAATTGATGCATTCAGATAGTTCTTTGAGTAAAAAATCGATTTAAAAAACTTTTGACAGTCATTGTGAATGAGTGATACGGAACAGGCCCTCAGCCCCTAATGCTGATTTTGCAGGCATGGAGAGTGCAAGTTGATCACTGGCGACTATGAGCTGACTGAGACCCCAGGACGATTCTACTACCGCAGTGTCAGTGAGTACACACCCAGCCAGATACACATTCAAACTCAATGAAAACTACTTTTAGAATTAAATGTTAAATGTACACACAGCCTTGGAAAAAAATGAGACCACTTTTCCCGTTTTTTCTGTTCACTGTTTGTACAGTTTGCGGCTGTGTGTGTGTGTGTGTGTGTGTGTGTGTGTGTGTGTGTGTGTG
>JBBJLS010071930.1:0-10735 GCA_037577275.1 Bryconaethiops microstoma
TTGGGATGAACTGGAACGGAGATTGTGAGCCAGACCTTCTCGTCCAACATCAGTGTCTGACCTCATAAGTGCTCTACGGAATGAATGGGCACAAATTCCCACAGAAACTCCAAAATTTTGTAGAAAGCCTTCCAAGAAGAGCTGAAGCTGTTAGAGCTGCAAAGGGGGACCAACTCCATATTAAAGTCTATATATTTCAATGTAATGTCATTCAAGTCCTTGTTGGTATAATGGTAGGGTGTTCCAATACTTTTGTGCATATGGCGGATAGGAACCATCTACCAGTCCGTCAGCTGCCTTTGAGCAACCAATTAGCAAACCTTAGTAATCATCTAGCAAACCATAATAATCACCCTAGAAACCTCCTGGAACTGTACCACCAGAGATCCAAGGGTATTAAGCTGTGCAATCACTGCATTTTCTTCAGGAATTGCAGTTTTCTAGTCTAATGCTGAGTTTCTTATTGACAGGATAATAAACTAAATCTTTTTCTCCCTGGTGATGTTATCACAGTAGAGATGAGTTTAACAAGATCAAATCTGAGCTTTAGAATGAATTACCATATTCCCTGTTTTGTTCAACGTGTCAGATGATTGTCTCATATCGCTTCAGTTCGCTGTTCAATTACTTTTCATCTTCATAAATAGCGCAATTTGGTCTCAGTTGGAGATCCACAATGATGTCAGTGTTATAAACGTTAAATAGAGCGCTATATTCAATCAAATTAATGATTCGCTTTGCAGATGAAGCTGTTCCACTGGGTAAACAATCCCTCTTCGCCGCTAATGTTTGCTGAAATACTGAGGATTAAATTTCCATGATTGTCTCAGATTAAAAATTAATCGTCAAGCAGTTTTCAAACAGGGCAAGTCATGAAGCGTTTATTAAGACGGAAAAAATACCCATGACTCAACTCAAAAGGCACTTTCATGGTATAATATACAGTAATTTTAGATTACAGTGCCTCTTTAAAACATCTTAAAAGTTTTAAGACGTACATAAATGCTTATAAATCTTACAGAGATCTGAGTGAATGGATATGCGCTATTATGAGGATCATTTACAGCACTGTGGAAAAGCCAAGATTATTTAAATCTTATTATCTGGGCAGTATATTTTCCAAGTATAAAGATTATATACCATTACAGTAAATACAAATCAACCTAAACACAATAAAACATAACACCAATCCTTTGCTTCTTGAAAAAAATATGTTGGTTATAAAAACAGGTTTGGTTCCTGAGTTGTCTTTTACACTTAGATTCCATCACCTGATGTAAAAAGGCATTAGATCATTTTTCCCGAAGAAATTCCCCCATAATTCAATGTTTGTAAACAGCCTGTCAGAGTGTATTTGGTTCAAGTGAAACTTACCGTGGCAGTGATTGGAATCTGGGTTCAGATGTGAGCAACACAAATAAAGCCATTTTACTTACTATCCAAACCCAACAGTGAACCTGTACATGTCTTAGGAGTGTTTAATGTAATGTTGGTGATGGCAAAATAGTGGCAAATCTGAACTAAATCACTTTTTTTGGCACTCCAACACCTTGCATGTATCTCTCCACCCTGGACAGATTTAGGTTCAGAACAAAAGCTTCTCAAAACAAAATCTGTGCCATTAGACAGGTTCTTCATGACCGTTTCATGTAATAAGTTTCTGTGAGGGAGATTTTAGAGGCAGACATCTGGTTCCATTCACCACTGTTGTAAACAATTCTGACTCTGTAAGCTTCTCTGAAATGGAGAGTTTCAAACCAACTCCAGTCTGAACGACTTTGTTTCCATCTTAGCCTGTAAATTACACAGAAATGTAAAACAATCGGTGGAATTATATAGTTTAATTTCATGAAGGACTGAATAAGTAAACTATTTGGTGAACATATATTTAAGCTTGTACGTTGCTTTTCTACGATGACTCCTTCAGTAAAGAGTGCTGGCATAGACCCGCTACTGTTTCCCATCAAACACAAACCCACTGGTTAGACCACCACTCATATTCAGTCAGTGATGTATCTAGAACCTCCAGGAGTACTAGAGTGGCATCCTACCTCACAAAACTGGTACCACTTATTTAATATTGGAATGTGATTGGCTGATTCTTCTTCTAATGATGTTGGTGATTAATGGTAGGACTACTGTCCCGCTCCTGAAGGCCTGACCAGTGGAAGAGGTCACTGAGCTCCAAGTACAAAGACACCACAGAGAAAAATACAAATAGGATTAAATAGGATTCAATTAAATTACATTTTAATTTCAATTATTTGACATTTAATTTGTATTTTTATTTAGAAATTTAGTTTTTTTCCTGGAAGCTTTACTGTTTTTCACTACATTCTGTTCTGACCATCAATGCAATGACAAAAATGAAGGGTAGGGGTTTGTCTTTCAGCAAAAAAGACACACATCAATAAAATATCTCCTCTTCTACCTACACACACTAATGCAGTCTGGAAGGACCACAATGTCAGAACCAGCTAAAACTCTGCACACACTCAAGCTGTGTGCAGAGCACGTCAAGCTGTCTGCGTTTGATACAAGCCCCCAAGTGTCCAACAGTGAGTGAGGTGATTCAACGTTAAAGTCCAACCAGCACACATAGATCATCACACTCCCATCGTTCTAAAGCTCACTTTGTCTATTTATTATTAATTATATTTGGGTTTCTGCAGATTTCAACCTTTTCAAGACTTTTATGAATGAAATTCAAGACAACTTTCGCATCCATACTGGTAAAAAATAGAAAGGATGTAATAGAAAAGTCATAGAATTGCTTACAAAATAAATGACTTTATTTACATTTACCAAACTGTGTATTCACATTCACAACTGTGTGAGAGAAAAAGAGATTAATACAGAGAACCTCTGCTTTAAATGTTGGCATTCATCCAAAAGCTGTCCTGAGATCGTTTATGTTTATCAGAATTGCGGTGGAGTTGGTGCAAGGTGTGTCCGACTGGGGCCGAGTCCGGGGAAATCTTCACAATATTGGGTAAGGATCTGGAGACAAATTTCATGCTTTTCTGATTTTGCATGCCAACTGTGCCAACTGTGCCCTCCATTCAATGCTTCATTCTCATGCCAGAACTCGCTAAACCTGCACATGCTCATACAGACTAATGTAAAATCTAATAAAAGTACCTTAGAAAACCACATGAAGCGTCATGTTCCTTTGCAAACTAACCAGCATGTACGCCAATACATTTTTGCGGGTTGTAAAGTTTATATCAGTTCCACTTTGGTCCTGTTTGTAGTTTTATTACTGCACTACGTATGGATCTCTAAAAGAAAGAGCTATTGCACACTGTCCCATAAGAGAATTTTGTGTCAGAAACCCGACAAAAGTAGCGTTAAATACACACTGCCATTTCAGACCTAAACAAACTATTTCAGACCTAGGGTGTTAAATCTTAAAGTTTTTTCAAACCTGAGACCTATTGAGACCTATTTAAGACTTTTTAAGACTCTGTGGAAATCCCCCATCCATGTAACTTTTTGCACATTTTTTTGTCATATTTAATTAGGGCCACAATATTTATATACACCAAGATGCTCCTTAAAGAGGTGAGTCTTCAGACAACGATTGAAGACAGAGAGGGACGCCGCAGATCTGACTGCAAGAGGGAGATCATTCCACCACTGGGGGACCAAGACTGAAAAGAGTCTTGATGCATGTCTTCCTCTTCTTTTGAGCAACAGAGGTTCAAGATGAGCAGTGGTCTTGTGGTTAGGGAGTTGCCACTGTAAACAGAAGGTTGTGGGTTCAAATCCCAACTGCTAGTATCACCACTGAGGTTCTCTTGAAGAAGGTATCGTCCCCACACACTGCTCCACGGGCGCCTCTTGTGGTGGCACCTGCTTCACTTGGAGAAGGGGTTAAATGCAGAGAAAGAATTTCACACTGTGTGACTATAAGGGGTCACTTTACTCTGTATTGATACGAGATTGTGCAAAAAAATATTGCAACAGTTCACCGTATCGTTTTTTTCTCCCACATATAGTTAATATATGCGTGTGTGCTGCTTAACAGAACAGCAAGAGCTCTGCGTTGTTCAGGGCAATGCAGCATCTCCCTCAACACTAAAGATACTGTGAAAGTAAATCTAGGGGCAGTTTTGAGGTCAGTGGAGAGTCAACTGTTCCACTTCTGATTGGGTGTTCTTGGGAGTCGCATAGACGCTTGTGCAGTATCAGGTTGGCACTGTTTCTACACTGAAGCTCATGACTGAAGAGAAGAGGAAAAAAACCTTCTGAAACTGTCGAGGTCCAGACCTTGGTGTCCTCAAAGCTAGTTAAGACCATTTTTTAAATTATGGTGTGCTCTATTTCTCGTATCTCAGATCACATCACACTCAGGTAGGATGTAGTGCCTCAGTAATGACTTCCTGTCTAATCAAGCACCCTCTCCTAAGCCCCTCAGAGACGTTCCACTTCCGCTCTCACGAAGCCACGTTCCAGAAGTGCTGGTGCCTGAAGAAGGAGGAAGTGCTTCAGGATGTGTCACGTTAATGTTCCCCAGCACTTCTACCTTCTGGAGCTCTGGAGAGCAGGTTTATGAAAACACTGGAGACTTTATGAAAGCCGTCTCATCCGCAGGGGGAGTCACAGCAGCAGTTTTAGTGCAGTTTAAAAAGTCCTGCTTAGTTACTGCTGCTATTTCCATCAAGCTGCTTGGCAACATTTGTGCAAACTGACTATAATGTTCAAAATGACAAATAAAATCTACAACATTTAAAATACTGGCTTTATATGGCAAATTATCACTAGACCATGATGATACCGGGAAAAAGTATTTGCCTCCTCTAATTTTCCTCTACTTCTGTATATTTGTCACCGTAAAACGTCTTAAATCTTGACATTTAAAAAAAAAAAGACGACCTGAGTGAACACACCATAGTTTTTAAATGATCACTTAATTGAAGTTCAGCTGATTTTGGACATTTCTGAATACAGTTTGAGAGAATATTATATAAAACATATGCATAAAGTTAACATCGATTACAAAATGTCAGCACCTTTGTGTATCGCTATTACTTTTAAACCAAAAAGATCACAATATTAAATTGTATCGTTTTATTTTTCCACCTCAATATTCTAGTTATATTACATAGTGAACTGGGCACAAACTGACCAAACTAATAAAATTAAAAAACTGATCAGGTTGATTTGAGCTGGAGCTTCACTTATACGATTTATGTGGTGTTATCAAGTGAAAACATTTATATTTTGATTTCTACATGACCATTTTCCAACCTCTCTTTACCTTGGAATTAAACAGACTGTTTCTGTTACTGTGCCTTTAGGACTAATATATGTAAATGAGCTCTGTTCTGATTAGCTGCCCTGTATCATGCCTCATTTAAAGACCGTCCAGACTGAAACACTCCTTATCATTTTAATGTGAATGAACTGTTAATTAAATCTGTTTGGTGAGCAGTGAATGTTTCTGTTTGCACATTAATATGATTAAATATACAAAAGAAAACTAAAAACAATTAATACAAACATTATAACATTATACAGTAAGCAGTATATCAAAGTGTTCCTTGTTGAAATCCCGTATTACTTGTAGTTTCCATCAGAAACCTCGTTTGACTCAATCAGTCCTTCATTAAATTAAATCAGGAGCTGCTGATGGAGTTTCACAAATCCAAACAACGGCTGGAGGAACCGAGGAGGAATCTGGAACCGAACCTGTGTTCTCCTCACCAGCTCACACAATATCAATTACTTTAATAGAAACAAAACAAATCTTGATTCTTTTTTACTGCTTTCCCGTTTGTTTGCCTTTATTCTAATGTCAACTTTGCTAGCAGAAAGACACTTTATCACATGCTGAGAAAAATGGCTTTAAGCAATTTGTATAGATGTCTAAGACTTTTTTACTGTATATTCGGTGTTTTGCATGCTGCAGGCCTCATACTGTGGACCGTAGTGGTGACACCGGTTCTGCTGCTGGATCGTTCCAGCTGAGCCACTCTGAAGACCCGACCTGATTCTGCCACATCCGTTACCTGCTCTGTCCGACACTTCTTAATTGATGGATGAGGGAGCTGCAACCGTGGCAACGATCATTACACACACTGACTATCACTCAAGTGTGTCTATCACTCTAAAAAAACTGGGATGTTTAGGGAGAGAGAAAACAGAGGAAGAGAGAAAGACAGGTAGAGAGAGCCTGACCTAACAAAAACAAATGTCTTTCCCTCTCTCCCTTTCTTCTGCTTTCCTCCCCTTCTTTCTCTCTCACTCTATATTATCTTTCTCTCTCTAATACCATCTATTCTCTTTCTCCCCTCTTTCTTTCTATCTTTCTTTCCCTTCCTCTTCTATCTTCCTCTCTCCTACTTTCATTTTTCCTCTCTCTCCTCCTCTCACTCTTTCTCCATCCTCTCTCTTTCCCCACACTCTTTCTCTCCCTTTCTTTTGCTTTCTCTCTCACTCTTCCTCTCTAATGCCATCTATTTTCTCCTCTCTCCCTCAATCCGTCCTTTCTTTCTTTCTTTCTTTCTTTCTCCTCTTTCTTTCTGTCCTTCTGCCACTCATCCTCCATTCTCTATCTCTTTTCCCTCCCTCACACTCTCATTCTCTCTGTAATGAAAAGTCATCTTGATTGACAGGTGTGGAGGACTGATGTGATCAAACTGTTGCTCTTTATTTTTAATCCTCTGTCCCATTGCAGTGCGTTTGGGGAAAATCGATCACAGTGGTGTTACTTAATAGCAAAGCTTAAAAAACAGACATCATCGAGTAGAGCCCACCAAGAATACGTGGATCTAGCGGGAAAATAAATAAATAAAACAGAAGAATGCTGGACACGGGCTCCTTAAGTCTCATGACTTACTAAGGCATGGTCATGACTAATTGATTGCAACTTAATGAAGTTATTTTTATTTGGAAAAGATTTGAAAGGAGCTGAACAATCACAATAGGAGATTTGAGGGGGTTGTTAGGCATTAATCTTTTGAATGAAATGTGAAATACAAAAAAAGAAGGCAAAAAAAAAAAAAAAACGTCTAAGAGAAAAGTCAGAAGTGTGAAATTGTGTGGTGTTGTTTTGGTTTCTTTTTGTCCTCATAGTCCTGAGGCTACTGAAGAAAAACTGCTCATTTTCTGTTGCATCAATAGCTGAGAATAGCTTTTTCTCCGCAGAGCAGTAATACCGCAGCCTGGGGATGTGTGTATGTGTGTGTGTGTGTATATGTATGTGTATATGTGTGTGTGCTGGAACACTGAAAAACACACTGGTCATAAAGCGCTCACGTCACAATGCAGTGCTGTTATCTTCTGAATGCAAATGACAGAAATTAAGACCAGTTGGAGTCCACTAAAGTGGCTGTAAAACCCTACCGTAAAAACTATGTGTGTGTGTGTGTGTGTGTGTGTGTGTGTGTGTGTGTGTGTGTGTTTTCCTGCCTCCTGGCTCTTCAGAATGACAAACAAATTAAGATGCCTTGCACTGATACTGTCAACACTTAGAAAAGAATGAAACATTTATTTATTAATATGCGAGAGGCTGCTGCTGTTGTTTCATTTAAAATGTTTCAACCAAGCAAAATGTTCTGTGGCAAAGATAGACATAGAGGTGGGCAAGTGTGGGCATTGCTCAACCAAACTTTAGGATTGCCCACCCAAATCCTAGACCATCGCGCTGACCAGAAGCATTATGTATTACTTTCAGAGTGGTTACACTCATTGGGAAGCCTGTAGGCCAATAACATTTTCCCAAAACTATGATTACCCCATTAATTAGAGAAATCTAGAACAGGGCATGTTCTATGGTCATAAGTTATAAAGTTTAAAACAGAAAATGAAGTGCAACACGGATGACTGGTTGTTGTATATGAGCCATTTTGCATATTATTGATAAACACATATGGTGGAAATAGTATCAGGTTACAATCTGGATACCAGTCGTCTGAAACAACCATGTATAAAAAGGGCTGTAAGTTTTTCCACAGTGGAAATTTCACACCAAAGCACTTTTCCACAGGTACACAGGAACCATGCTGTACCTAAACTATACTGTGATAGTGTGGAAATTAATTTTCCAGTGTATCTCAGTCTGGTAACGACGTTTCTGAAGTGTTGGCAGCACAATGAGACTTGTCTACACCAGAACAGCAAGAATATTCTACCTTGTCAGCGTTACATTTCCGCCACACTTTCACCAAATTTATATCTGCGATATTGTTCTAGCACTCTGCTAGTTTGCGTTTTCGAAGTGTCACAGCTAGTAGAATGGTCTTTTGTGGGATTTAAAATGCAGTTAAAGTCTCCTCCAATTATATAAAATCCTTTTAGAGTGGATAGATTGTGAAGGAGATCTTCAAAGAATTTAGGTCTGTCTTCCTTTGGACCATATATACTGACCAAATTTAATGTATGAGAGAATAGATTGCCTTGAATGATAACATATCTTCCGGCTAGGTCTTGAACCGTTTTGACAACTTGAAATGGTATTGTTCTATGTATGAGAATAAGCACACCTCTAACGTAGTTATTATATGTTGCATGCATGATCTGACCAGGCCATCTATTCTGAACCAGTTTAATACCTGAACTTGTCAAATGAGTTTCTTGAATGAAGACTATTTTGGATTTAAGCTGTTTAATTCTGTTCATAATCTGTTTTAATTTGATTGATTTCTGTAGTCCCCTGACATTCCAACTGTTAATTTTTATATCAAGAGCATTTGTTCCATTTATAGTTTGTGCCAGGTATACAAGGGCAAGGTGGTGTAAGAGATAGTTGAATTTGGTACAAAACAAAACAAAAACAACAACAAAAAAACCAACAAACATTTAAACATATAAAACATTCCAACATTTGGATTCCCATTCCCCTAATCAAAAGAGTACTGGTGGGGCTTGTGCTAATCCTCTTCATCAAGGATCAGTCTAACTATGCAAACCAAGCTCCAAAAGCAACCAACAATATCTTTTAGTCACACAACTTAATATACATTAAAGCCATGTAGATTAAATCTATTCAAGATAGACATAGAACCAAATTAACAACCTAAATATCCCATCTCCGTACAAACTTATGTCAGAAACAATGACATACATCAAAATAGTAAAGTAATTTGACAAAATAAGTATACAAAACAAACCCATATTAACCAATATATTGTAATTATGAATATTTCACTTTCTATGCAGCATCCTTTCCAAAGGCAACATAAGAGTCAGTCAAAACAGTAAAGCCATTTGAAGAACATAAGCACTGTAAACAGTAGCGCATTATCAAAACCTAATAGTTGGCCACATAAGAGTCCACTAAGAATCTAAAGGTAACAGCTGCAGTAAACAAAAATCAGCTTAATGTTATTTATTGGGCCAACAGCATAACATTTCTCACCCAAGATCATGATGGAACTCCTCCGCTTCTGTCGTTGACGAAAACAATTGAATCTTTCCATTGTGGAGAACTCTCATCCTACACTGATTGTGTTGGAATCCGCGGAAAAGTTCATTCTCCACAAAGATTTTCCTAATCATGTCAAACTTGCATCACTGCCGCATGGTCTCAGCCGAGAAGTCCTGGTTGAAGAAAAGCTTGTTTCCGTTGTGTATAACGTTTTGCTGTTTAGAGGAACAGAAAACAAATTCCCGGTCTTGGTACTTTAGAAACCGAATAAGGACCGCTCGATTCTGATTCGGTCTTGGCTGTGCTAAAGTACAATGGACCCTTTCAAGAATGACGGACCTATCGGTTTCTAACTTCAACCAGAGCGGCAGCATGTCCTGTACAAACTCCAGAAGTGGCACCATCCCAGAGGCTGACCAATCGTAAGTTTTTTCTGCGACTGCGGTTCTCTAGGTCTTCAACCTTTAATTCTAGATAGGCAACACGTTTCATTACGTTAGTTAACTCTGTGTGGTTTTTTTCTGCTAGCCCCTCTGCTGCCATTATCCGGTTTTCCGCTTCTTCCATTCGGGTTGTATTAGAAGTAACAGCTCTGACATCTTGTTTTCCAAAGCCACAACTGAACTTGCCATCTTATCGAGACGGTCATGCATACTGTCCAGTTTAGAAACAAATCCTTCAAAATCGGAGTGGAGTGATTTCAGTTCGGATAGCACGGCCGCTAAGTATGTTATGTTGTTAGCAGTAGCTTTGTCGTTTTGTGTCTGCTTTTGAGTTTTGAAGACATTTCCTAGTGAAAATCTCACACTCTTTAACACAATCCTAAAGTTTGTAATCATGGGGCATGGCCAATTAACATATCTTCTAAACATTTAGAGCTCTACCTTTAGAGCTCAAAATCCCACATTTAGAGTCGCCATTTTTAAAAGTGCTAGATTTAAATCCCACATTTAGAGCGCAACATTTAACATTTAGATTTATATTTAACATTTAGATTTAAGATTTAACATTTAGATATAGATTTAACATTTAGATTTAAGATTTAACATTTGAATATAGATTTAACATTTAGATATAAGATTTAACATTTAGATTTACATTGAACATTTAGATATATATTTAACATTTAAATTTAATATTTAACATTTATGCAGCAAGAAAATGTACTAAAATGTAACACTGTTTTTTTTTAAACACATTTAGCTATGTGAGAAAATTGCGCTAAATGATGAAAAAATAACACCTCGAAATTTGTTAAGCTGTTTTTACAAACGGCACCCCATATGTTAAAGATAAATTTGTTAGCATCATAGAAAACTCTCACTGAAATTTATCTTCAGCCCAGACAGACTGTATATGTGT
>JBBJLS010071931.1:0-10735 GCA_037577275.1 Bryconaethiops microstoma
ACACACACACACACACACACACACACACACACACACACACACACACACACACACACACACACACACACACTTTCTCATCAATGTCCTTTGTATTGTATTCTTTCCAAATGCTGCTCCAGCATGTATGAATAGGAAGTCGAGCTGTATAATCCAGCACATGGACTGAAGCGTGTCCTGCTGGAGCCCTTTACACCGGGTCCTGGAGTCTCAGGAGATTTCATCTGATGCCCCAGGCTTTCTCTGGTGTATGAGTCCAGAACACAGCAAAGGGAAGCTGCTCCAAACACCTTCCACTAATGACTGCTGGAGGCAAAGCATGACTGTATGTGTGTGTTTGTGTGCGTGGCTGCAGAAACTTTGGCAGAGTTTCCTCGTTTGGCTTCCTCACCTTGTGTGCTGTAGTGATGAAGACAGCCAGCCGCTTGTTTTTTCTAAGGCCGAGATAATGACTGGCTCTGAAATACAGTGTGTGTGTGTGTGCGTGTGGCACAAGGGTTTACATCCACAGGAGGTGTGTCTGTGTATGTCCTTGCCTGCATGTGTGTGGATTTCAGATTCTGAATCAGGTGAGTGTGTGTCTGTGTGTGTGTAGTCAAGTCAAGAAATGAGGAGAGTGTGTGGTTTATATCCGTGTGTTTTTTTGTATGTAATTGGTGTGTGTCTGTGTGTGTGTGTGTGTGTGTGTGGCAGACACAGTTGTATACATTCAAAAGATGTATTCATATGTGCTTGCTTTTGTGTGTGTGTGTGTGTGTGTGTGTGTGATTTTTTCATATATATTTTCAGAAATTATATAGATGTATACACACATACATAAAACATACACACACACACATAAAACATACACGCACACACATAAAACATGATCCATCAGACCAGTCCACCTTCTTCTATCACGCCATGGTCCAGTTCTGAAACTCATGTGTCCATTGTAAGTGCTTTCAATGGTTCAGTATGGGCACTCTGACTGGTCTGCAAACCCATATGCAGCAAGTTGTGCTGCACTGTGTTTTTTGGTTGTCCTTTCTTGAAGCACTTTTGGGAAGTTCTGACCACCGTATACCAGAAAACACCTCCACAAGACCTGCTGCGTTGGAGATGCTCTGACTCAATTGTCCAGACCACAGTTTTGACCTCATTAAAGTGTCTCAGATCCCTTTGCTCACCTATTTTTCCTGCTTATACCACCAACTTCAAGCCTTGATTGTTCATTTACTGCCTTATACATTCACCCCTCGACAGAAGCCACTGTAACAAGATCATCAGTGTTCACCCATCAGTGGTTTCTGTTTGTGTTGTTCAGTGTAGATATTTTGGACATTGTATCAAAGCAAACCTATGTACATACACAGAAAGTGTGTGTGTGTGTGTGTGTGTGTGATTCCTTATGTGTATTCAAGCACATTACCAGTTTATTATAGCAAACAAAAAAAAAACTCCTCCCCAAGTGGCTCCCACATCATTTCTTAAACTGGTTTATAGTCCACTATAACACAAATATTTCTCAAACTGGTTTATAGCTCACTACGAGCTCAATATCCCAGTTTATTTCTGGACCAGCCTGACAAAGTGCCTTGTTCAAATGAAGGTTTATAGAAGTATGAGTGTGTGAAATTGGGCTGCAGTAATCAGTTCCTCTGAAAAGGCAAGTGCAATATTGCTCTGGTTCATTACTGTGCACTTCTCCAGGCATTCTGCTGTGTTCCCAGAAGAGCTGCCTAACGGAGCTCTGTGGAAGATACAGGAATGTGCTGTAAGCTCATTAGGAAAGTACTAGGATTTTCATCAACTTACTGTTATACCAAAACCTCTTCAAAACACTTTTCAGCTGACCTCTATTTTGTGTGAACATATGACAATAAAAGGGAAGATAAAGAGTTAAATTACATGTGAAATTACATGTGAAGAGGTTCATAACATAAATTACAAAATGTATGTGTGTATGCATATATATATATATATACATATATGTGTATTATACACATATATATGTTAGTATCAATTTTAGTTCTTAAATGACATTTTTATTTCTCTACTAAGTGTATTGTTAATCTTGATATATTTGATAACATTGATATTTCTTGTAATTCTTAATATTTCTTTTATAATTCTTGCTCACTCAGAACAATGTGTATTATGAAAAAACAAAAAACATCCTTGAAAGTGGTCTATCACGCATTTTAGAACAAAACCCGTCATATTTTGTTGTTTCTGTGAGTGAATTTCTATCTTCTACAGAGCACATAGAACTCTATTATAGCCAGTGCGCAATGGGAGTTTATGATTCAAATGTATGTCATTTTAGTTGTGCAAAGATCAGATCTTTTTGATGGAAAAAATGGTCCTGTCTGGTAGTTGAAAGTCTCTGGGAGTTTGATCTGCTCTGAAGTGCTTATATGTTATCTACTACAAATTATTGACACAAATTTGCCAAAAACATGTAATGTCATAAGCTGTCATAAGTTGTCATAAGATGTCACAACGCATGTTATTGCATAATGTAACATCATGTTACCAGTACCGGTAACTGTCATTTGTCACAAAGTTTATTTAGGGATGGCGGAACTGAGCAATTAGGTTCACCGCTTATTTTGAAATATATAGATATAGACAAATGTATAAATACATTCAGGATAGACCAAATTTGAAACTGATTGAGTTTAGGATTAGGATCAGGTTTAGGATTAGGTTTAAGTTAGGGATAAATATAATAGTTTCTATTACTCTACATTCAACTTAACATTCAGATCAACATTCAGTTGCATCTGAATTTTAGCTAGACAAGTTAAGCATTTACAAAACATCTACAGTGGACTCAAAAAAGTTACCAAAATTAGCATGGGGCATAAGCTGTCATTACAGCAAACATTATTTTGCTTTAAAAAATCTTGGTAGTTATGTTTATGTCATGGTCATCTTAAAGTTATGAAACATTGCTTAAGAAAAAATGTGATGCCCAAAGTAACGTACATTGAAACCCAATTCTGAGTTATAAAATGGGCTGATGAGTTAAAAACAAAATCTAGTTCTGCAGAAATTGCCACATTAAAGAGAGTTTTGCACTAGCTAGGATAATCTTGGGCAACATTTGTTTAGGACCTCAGACAAGGCTACATCATGGCAAAACACACACACTCTCTCTCTCTCTCTCTCTCTCTCTCTCTCTCTCACACACACACACACACACACACACACACACACTTTTCCATACGGTGACAGAAACCCATGCTGCTGCCCATCACTGTGAGCCAGAATGGCTAATGAGGCATGAAAAGAAACTGAGACAGAGGTGCACAGGAACTCTTCCTCACCTTCTATCAGCATTTGCAACCAGGACAGTGTAACACACACACACACACACACACACACACACACACACACGATCTCACAGCCTTTAATTTGAAACCCTGCTGCTATAGAAAAAAAACCTTCACAACAGACGTCCTTTCATCCTTTTTTTTGAACGAAAGTTCTGCTAGGAGTCTTTCTAAATCACACTGTTGTGGTTTCTGTCTATCTGTCAAGGCTGCGCTTCTGACAGGGAATGTTATTATTCATTATGCTTTGTTGGTGTGTATCAGCGGCTTTGGCGCTGTAAGTGCCTGAAAGCGAGGCTGCTCGCGATGTTTATATTCATGCTAATAGAAGCAAGAGCACATGGCTACAGTAATAAACACCACAGCACAAGGCTGTGAACACCAGCTTAACGTTCGTGACAGCTCAATCACAGCCCCAAAACTGTAATGGTTAAGAACCAAGTGATGATGTACCACACATAAGAAAATGTAAAAATGTTACAATTTCTTCATTAAGAAGTTTGGCTAAAACTTGCTGTTTCTTCTTTTTTACCACCTTCAGTTGTGGCATAATCTTGAAGGAAACCATCGCCTGCTCTTCATCCTCCTCCCCCTCCCCCTCTTGTTCTTTTTCCTTGTTTTCAAAGAGCAATCAGGCTCCGGCTGTCACGTTACACTGCATTAGGTGTGCAAATGGCACACAAATGGCAACAGGCTGTTCAAAAATGTTGCATTTTAATTACATGCCGTAAATGCTGAGAGAAGAATGCCTGGACGCAAAACAGCAAAACAACCTTTTCACTATGATGAGAGAAAGAGAGAGAGAGAGAGAGAGAGAGAGAGAGAGAGAGAGAGAGATTGTTAGAGAAAGAGAGAGAGAGATTGCTCATATGGGAGTATCTGCCTATTGGCTTCTATATTACGTGTGTTTTTGTAAACACAAAAGGTGGCATCACAACCATACAATACCATATGGATAAAGCAGTTAGTGATTAGACTGAATTTGTTAGTGTGTTCCTTTAGCATGTGTTATTTGCTAGTATTGCACCAATGCTAATACCCTACAGTGGTGAACTCTTAGAACTCAGTCTAAAACTGGTGTTTGCTCTCCTATATGCTCACTGTTTGCTTCCCTTTTGCTTGTTGTGCCGCTGCTTGGATGCTCTTCAGACTCCCCTCGCCCTGTGGGTTTTCCCCACCCATCCTGAAAACTATCCTGAAAGTTCTCCTGGTTTCTAAGACTTCAAATAAAAGAAATTGGGACATTTTTTGTTCTTTATGGTTTATTTGTGTGTGACGGCATTTTTAAAACCCCGGTAGGAGTTTCTGTTATTACATGTTTACAATAAGTTTGGCCCTACATGACATAGGAACACCAGCATGATGTCTGACATCTCGAGCATCAACCTTGAACATTGAGCAATTTCTGATGCATTTATACACACCAGTAGACCATAACTGAAGCAGCCAGGATTGTTTCAATTTGAGATGAACAGCTGCAAAACTACTTGGTGCGCATTTCTGGTTCCAGTAAATGAGAATATATTAAATGAAATTCTTCCTGATCTAACCCTTATGCAGGTATGTCGCAAATATGAGCAGATATGTAGCATACAAACAGTGCAAAACACTACTTATTAGCCTCCTGAGCTGAATGGTTGAGTAAGGCATCTTGCAGCAATTTTCCTGCTGTGTAGGTGAGTGAACATTAGGGTGAGAGATGTAAGGAACATTAGGGAGAGAGATGTAAGGAACATTAGGGAGAGAGGTGTAAGGAACATGTATCTCTTTGGGTTAGGATGGCATTTAGCTTTAGATTCCCTAGAATCCCTGTTAGCCACACTACTTTTCTCCCTCACCCTGCTGCGGTACTGTCTGTCTCTACTGGTCAGCTGCATCGGATGTTGCCTGGTCTCTCAGCCGGATTACCACATCAAGCCAACAATCCCTGGCTTTGCAGCTGCTACAGACTGTGTGAGGGACTGTAATATTAACCCGATTCCAGTATTGTCTCCCAGTCAAAGATGTAAACACACGCGTATGAGTCGCAAGAACTTGATGTAATACTACATCTTGTATTATTTTTCCCCAGAGAGACTATTTAAAAAAGTGAATGATGTAGATTTAAAAGCATGTAAGTTTCTAGGGTAGATAATGTTAATATAAATATCAGTACTGCGGGTTATCACTTTAGCAAGTGTTTATGTAGTCTTACAAGGCCATATGATTGATTTCATAATGGATGCATGTCTGAGGATATGCGTGTCCAGCACTGAAAGTGTAATGACAAATGATGGTTTCATTGCTAACGAGCATACACCCCGACCACCACCTGGCCCCCACCAAAAATAAAAACTTGCAAAAATCCCTCCCTTACTACAGTACAATCAGTGCCACAAGCAGAACTAATGTTTACCAGTGTACTTTTTTTCAAAGTGAATGTTTCATTAACACCCAGTGATTTAGTTTTGTGTGCTTGGGTGAACAAAATTAACTCCCCAAAATATATTCAGATAAAAACATTTAAAAAATAATTTAGTCTTTTAGAAGTTAATGCTGACCTCCTATTCACCTGAAATGCCTCTTGATATTGAATAAGCAACACATTAGACAAAAGAAGTATATTTAAAATATTTTGACTGTGCATGTCAGAACAGAACCAAACAATACATAGGTAAATGCATAAGTACACATTGCACATCCTATGTAAGTTTTAGGTTTTCCCCAGACGTACCATCTATCTAAATCCAATCTCCAAACTCCAATCTCCACTATTATTTCAGGCTGGAGGCTATTTAGAGTGTTGAATACAAAAACATGGAGCTTTATATGTGTTCCAATGACATTTTATGGCTACAACGCAATCGTGTGGCTGGTGGCATTGTTAATACCCAAAGTGATCCTGTATAATGCAAACTAGCCCTTTTACCACCAAAGCCCAAGCAGGGTAGCATCAGCGCACCAGCTGAGATGTCCCCAATGTCTGATAAAAAGTAAGTCTGGCCAGGGCCTAATCTTCTCCGTTCCATTTTGTTGGGCTCCAGTGGGAAACAGCTGACTCACCATCTCTTCTGTTAAATGTACTGGAGTCTGATTGCCTTGTTTGAAGCTACGCTATTGCAATTTGTCATCACTTCCTCTCTGGAACCTGGAACAACGGCAGTGCAAAGAGAGAGAGAGAAACAGACCGAGACGAACTGAGGAAAAGAGACGAAAAAATCTGAATAGCATATTACCACAGGGTATTAGCATGGTGATAGTTTCACTTTATCAGCACTTCTCTGATTCCAGCAGCCTTTAGCCGGATCCGTCCAGCACTGGGGCAGCAGTAGGAAGCCCTGCTATCTCTGAGATTTCCCTGCAGATGCGGCTGTGCGATGCGTATGTGTGGTACTCCTGGAGGGCTTGAAGCTAATTGATTCCTTCAATATAACTTCTAAAAGGCCTCATCAGCTGCTAATGAGAAGAGAGATCCAATGAGCGCAGTAGAAGCAATAGGGGAAGGATTAGAGGTGAAGGTTTTTATCAATGTTTCACTGCTGCAGTTTAATCTGAGAGGAGACTGTGGGTTTTGTCTCAGGGACTGGAGGCAATTTGAAGTGTAAATAAAGCAAATGGTGCCAAGGTGTTTGTTAATTGGGACTGCTTAAGGTTCGCCTCAGGACTGTGTCACATTACAGAGGTGACTGCCAATGTTCTGTGCAACAACTTCAAGTGAACAGTTTTCCATGAAGTTGTTGCAGTTTTTTATTGCCAGTTATTTATTATGCACTAGTATTAACTGGTGCATACTAGCACAAAATAGTGTATAATAAATAAATGGGCAACCTAGCAATAAAAAACTGGACAACTCAATGGAGAACCGGTCAAACTAGTACACTAAAGCTAATAATAATCTCGGCTGATTTGGTGCTTTCTCAAGACAAGCAAGAACAGGTGTAAAAATGACCCAGTGGGGTGGTGAACGGCCAGAACAATGTCAGCAAAATACAGAATGTCTAGAGAGACCATCCTGATATTAGTCTGCCTCACGAAGATCAGAAAACTGTTCATTCTTCATGTCCATCTTCATGTGGTGCCTGCACACCTCTGTGGGTGAACAATGGTTTGCCCTTTATGTTCTCCACTGGAACAGAGCTGCACAGTTGCTGCCACAGTGGTAGCAACCAGAATCTCATATCTCCTGTATCTCTCTCCGCTCCACTTCTTACTGTATTTTACAGGAAAGCAGCAAGGAGTTTTGAGCTGAGCTGCTGAAATGTTAAGGAGCATTTATAGTATGTAGTGTAGAATATGACATCATGCAAAATGATTTGCTATTTTTTAAATTTTGGATCATTTACATCAATAAGAATGTGGTATAACATGCAGTGTTTTTTTACATAAATAGAAAATGCTTTTTATTTTTTATGTTATCATAGATTTAAAATCTTAATTAATCCTCAAAGGTTACTATTGGGATATCAAATTCTGACAACTGTATAAATACCAAGTCTTTTTTTCTTAATTGAAATAAAGCAGAAGATTCTAAATGGCACCTGCGATAAGAGATGGTGGGATTCTCTAAATGCTGAGGACAGTTTTTAGTGGTTCCTCTTTGATCTTCTTTAGCAAAGGGTACCCTGGACCAGCCTGTATGAAATGAAAGCAAATAAAGCTGTCCCACAATTTCTCCACCCAACCCAACCTACATACTTTCTTAAGGTTTAATTCTACTGTTTTGTTCTCCTCACTTAGATAACACACATTACTTCAACCAGAATGACCAACTTATGACCAATTATTTCCATCATCTGTCCTTTTATAGAAACACATCCTGAGAATATAATTTTTTATTATTTTGCTAGTACTGAGGTCAAAATGCAGGGTCTCAAGCCTTGAGTCAAGACTCTGGAGCCAAGAAGGTTCTGCTGTTTCAAATGCATATTGAGCAACTACATCCTCCCATCCTCGAGAGTCTGGACTCCCCTGGCGAACTTGCCAAGGCCTGACTCCCAAGAATGAAAGTCCATACTTGACATATTGAGAAACACCACTAATTTACAATCAAATGTAGCAACCAACAAGGCTTACTACAATGCATGAGCACTGATTTTGTAAAAAATTAATAGTTATCGATGCCCCTGGTGGTGCAGTGGGCAGCACTGTGCCTCACACCTTCAGGGTTCTGGCCTTGTGGTTGTGGAGTTTGCATGTTCTCCTTGTGGTGACGTGGGCTTCCTCCAGAGTCTCTGGTTTCTCACAAAGTTCATAGACATGCTTGGCAGGTGAATTGGGGTTTCTAAATTGACCGTATGTATGAATGAATGGTGTGTGCACATTGCTGCTGGCTGGTGCCTGACCCAATAAGAATCCCTACCTTGTGCTTCTTGAATCTGGGGTAGGCTCTGGGTACCCGCAACCCCAGTGATGATTAAGCGGTTACAGAAAGTGAGTGAGAGTGAATAATAGTTAAGTATCCCGAAGAGGAACTTTTATATGTATTGAAACTTTTATATTATACTTGAAACATCACTATTCCACACCATACCTTGGGCTTTTGCTTGGCTCCAGTGTGCCCAGTTCTCTTTCTTTCAAGATTTCTCTTTTGGTCTGACCAGAAGGCCAGTTGACCCTCTAATTTCTCTGTACACCAAGTTTTAAGTTTAAAGTTAACAGTCATATACAAGTAACAACTGTGCATCACTACCTGTAAAGAAATTCTTTGACTCAGAGCCCCCTCCAGGTTTACACAGTAAAATAACATTTGACAAGAAGGATAAAATAAAAGTTGTCAAATAGTAAAGCTAGCGAGTAGTAAAATAATAAAGTGCATAATAGACCGTGTTCAGCATTCCAAGTACTTCTAAGATGTCTGTAGTGCAAAAGAGTGTACATACATATTTACATAAATACATACATCTATTTTCCTGCATATGTACAGAAGGTAAGTGTCACATATGTGGCTGCTCGGGGAGTGAGGCGAGGCACAAGACGCAGGTCCCCAAGATGTTTTTTTATTATAAAAAGACGCAGACTTTACACTAAACAGGACATAAATAGGCACAAGGGCCTTTAAACACAAAGTGACACTGCCTCCCCAGTGCCAGGAGTGTGAAGAATCTGTGACTGGGATCAAAGAGAATCGTGTAGAGGCCCTCAGTTGCTGGCAGTTAAGTCCTGCTGATCTGACCACCTTCTGTAGAGCTTTGTGGCCCAGAGCATTACAGCTCCCATTCCAGGCTGTGGTGCAGCCAAACAGAATGCTCTCAGTAGTAGAATCTGTAGTAGTTGCTGAGTGTTTTGAAGTTCATGCCAAACCTCCTCAGCAGCTATAGGAAAAACTGCTGTCTTGTTGTCTTGCTACTTTTGTGATAGCATGTATTTGGTCTGACCAACTTAGATCCTAACTGTTGTTGATCCGCAAACTGAAACCGCAGAGTCTCTCCAGCTCTGTTCCCTCAATGCAGCTGGGGGCATGCCCTCTCCCTGCAGTCTCTTTTAGCTCACAATGATCATTCGGATTAATTGCTCCTTTAATTTTTCATACTTCTGTATAACCCCATTTTAAACGATAACCTTTACTCTTAACCTTTGCCCTCCAAGGTAACACCAACCAACCTTCAGCATTTCACAGCCAGGCCATCGGCTTTTCCTCCTTATATCTAAATGGGTTATACAGGTCTCTCCTAAATTATAGTACATCATGAAAGTCAGCCTGTTTCAAAGTAATTGCAACCCCCTCTATTGAATTTAATGGTAGCTTGAATGAGAGAATCGCACTGAAAGGTGCTTAAAAGGAATATGCTCAGCTTCCAGACCCTTCACGAAATGGATGGGGAGGACAATTGCCTCACCTTCATGCATTTCAAATGAGAAACCTCAAAATCCACGCTCATCCATTAAACTGATCACCTGGCCTCTCCAGCAGAAGCACATTGGCGCTGAGAGTGTGTGAGTACTTTGCTTTTCCCTTTTGGACACTTTTTGTCGATTTAGACCACGTTTCAATCAACTGTAAGACAAATCGTTTACCAATGACTGCACAAGTGTTGTTTTCCAGAGATGAATCCCTTAACAGTGAATTAATTAATTGGTTCATTGTCAGATGTAATCACTGTTTGCTGATGCTGTTCCTCCAGCTCTCAAGTAAATGATGTTAATGGATATAATGAACTGGGCTTTATTTGTGAAATAAATAAAGGTTCTGCATGAAACTGCAAAAGTGGTGCTCTGTGTGAGATGAGGTGAGTGCTTTTGTGGAACTTTTAGATAACATCAGTACATTTATATTGTGTTGGTACTGTTGATTTTAGAACCAAAAACATATTTTTTGTTTCTAAAATCAACAGTACCAACACAATATAAATGTACACATATGTAAATCAATCAATCAATCAATCAATCAATCAATCAATCAATCTATCTATCTATCTATCTATCTATCTATCTATCTATCT
>JBBJLS010071932.1:0-10735 GCA_037577275.1 Bryconaethiops microstoma
TACATGTACTTGTTTTAACACAGTCGAGGTTGCTCCTGTGTGGCTGTTATGTAATGAGAGCGAACCTAATGAAAGCAGCTGGGTCTATGGACAGAAACATATCCCGTACATGCTACAGACTCTGTCTCTGCTCTCAGCACCAGCCAGTCTGTATAAATTAAACTGGCTTACTGGTATAGCCCATCTGCTAATGGGTCAGCTCCATCTCCAAAGCAGTTTATTCTAATGTTAGTCTAATTAAACTAATGCCACTCCTCGGTTCCTGAAGGAGGGAGTGTGAATATTAAAACGCACTGGGTGCTGCTGGCTCTTTTTTCTGAGGGTAGATAACGAAGGATAGAGCCTGGGACTGGATTTTGGGCTAATATTGACACTGCCCTCAGCCCGTACACACACACACACACACACACACACACACAAAACACCTACCAAACCTCCGCTCCGCCGTCACGGTGAGCGCGAGGAGATATAGCAGCAGCCACTGGGCGTCCATCCCGTCTCTTTACTAATAATCCATGTTACTTTTTTCCAGCGTATTTTTCCGTCTCAGGGATAGATAGAGGTGATGGAGAGATGGACGGTGTGAAGAGAGAGAGAGAAGAGAGAGAAGGAGGAGAAAGGCAGGAGGAGGAGGAGGAACCTGGCTGCACCGGCCGCAGTGCGCGCGCTGCTCAAATGAGCGCACTGCATGGCTTTGACGTCACACACAGTCACACACACGCTCCCTCTCTGTCTCTCTCCCTATTACAAGCCAAGCGTATGACAATAACATGGAGGAGTCCAGCCAGATCTTACGCATGCAGAGTGGATCAGGACATCATCAGTAGTCTTTCTCTCTCTCTCTTTGTCTTTCTCCAACTCCAACTCCTTTTCTCTCTCTCTCTCTCTCTCTCTCTCTCTCTCTCTCTCTCTCTCTCTCTCTATCTATCTATCTATCTATCCACACACACACATATATATAAGATATATATATATATATATATATATATATATATATAAGTAGTCTTTCTCTCTCTCGCAATCTCTATCTCTCTCTCTCATCATCAGTAGTCGCTCTCTCGCTCAATGTCTCTTTCTCCCCCCTCCCCTTTCTCTCCCTATATCTCTCTCTTTCGCTCTCTATTATCATCAGTAGTCTCTCTGACTCACTCTTTCTCACGTAAATCACGACTAGCCTTCACAAACTGTTCTCTGGAACAGGGCTAAGAGGATCCTTAACTTCTATATCAAAAACGCAAAAAAGACTGTACACAGAGTTGTCTGTTTACCCAAACCCATTTACCATCTTACCAGTACAAAGTACCATTTAGCCGCGCTTAGGAATGGAACTGTTGATTGTAACTCATCTGTTGCTATAGTAACTCAAACCCGATCACCATAAACAGACCGCCCCCCACAGGGCTGCCCAGGGACACCAGCATGGTGGAGGCATAATAGGGCTTAGAGGCATAGAAAAAACCTAATGAGTAAAAAAAGTGCCACTTTGGGATTGTTAGAAACAATCAAGCTCCAACTGCCTGTCTGGAACTACTGTTCCAATACAAGCCAGACGCTAATGGTATATAAACAATAATAATAAGTAATAATAAGATAAATAAGATAGATAGATAGATGGATTGATATAGATATGTATTATAGCTCTATGCAGGGTCATGCAGAAACATTAAGAGGTGCTTTTAATTCAGGGCACAAAATGACAAGGATGAGCTGCAAGAAGAAAAGCTTTGTGGGAAGTGTGTCCCCCTCTGGTGCCAATAGAGACAGAGAGAAAATTATATGGTCAGAGGGGATCAGCTTAGCTGCCACCTTGTCAGTATGGTATGTTGTCACATCATAGTGTGAGAATATATCTCATTATTATATGTGGTAAAAATAAAAATGGTCAAATGGTGAGCTCAGTTGCAATAAAGACTCTTCTTAAAACACAATTTGTTTGTGTGTTACTATGACATGACATAAAACATTCTATCTCATAGTTACATGTCATAACATTTTCTCACAACAAACTCATAATTATGTAATTCTAATTATGCAATATACCACAGTTATGTACACTATATGGACAAAAGTATTGGGACACACCTCTTAATTGTTGAATTCAGGTGGCTACTTACTTCCAGTAAGTAACTTAAAAGCTTCAGCATACCAGTACATTTTGGATAATGCCATGCTTCCAACTTTGTGAACACAATTTGAGGAAGGCCCTTTTCTATTGGATAAGTTTGGTGTGGAAGAACTTGACTGGCCTGCACAGAGTCCTGACCTCAACCTCATTCAGAACCTTTGAGGTGTACTGGAATAGAGATTGCGAGCCAGGCCTTCTTGTCCAACATCATTTACGGCATTTACATTTACGACATCAGTGATAAATGGCCACAATTTTCCACAGAAACACTCCAACATCTTGTGGAAAACTTTCCAAGAACAGTGAAAGCAGGTATAGCTGCATAGGGAGACTCCATATTAAAGTCCCTGTTGGTGTAATGGTCAGGCGTCCCAATAGTTTTGTATGAGTGTGTAAGGCACAGCAGTGTTGCTGGGGCTTTGAAGGTTTTCACATTCAGGGCAGGGTAACAATAAAAATGTGTGATTTTATTAAAGCAAATTCCATTTATCTTTTATCTAGTACATTTACCTCTGAATCTGTTTTGGTGAAGCTATGTTGGGATCTGATGTCTGGAAGGGCTTGCTTTGATGTCTGCTTTCGAAACTTGGCTTTAGGAGAATTTAGTAGAACTGGAGTACAGGTGGGATTCAGGTCAGATGACTGACCTGGCTAGTCAAGAGCAGCCCATACTTTGACCATAAAAAATCAGAGTTTCTTGTGTACTGCTCTCAGGTGAATTGTGGTTCAAAGTGTTTTGAGGTATTTGGATGGATCTCAGCTGTTACTATGCTTCTGTAAAATTTGTCCTCAGAGCTTACTAAAAAATATCCTGCTGGAATACATTTATATTTTGCACATCTGTAATACACTTATTATCAGTTTATTTTTGTCCAGTTGCGGATTGTAGCTGATAGAGAACAGCATTCACTTTCCAGCCACCTTGTGCTACAGTTCCATACAGAAACGCTTAACGCACTTCAAACTTAACAAACAAATGCAAAGTGTATGACCTTTCTGCCAAACCAAAATGCCACTTTCATGCATTGCCTCCTTGATGGTCTGATTCACCAACTCCTCAATCCCCACAGCTATCCCAAAAGCAGCTACTGTTACAATAAAGAGGGAGGACAGGGTGAGAAAATGAATGAGATTATGAGTAATCTACATTACTTATTAGAAAACAAACCCAAACCTGACCTGGGCCTGATGGTGTACGTGGAAAATTGGCCTGAAACTGTCCGGAAACCCTATTTTAGTCACTCTACGTTAGGGTAGCCAACCTCAAACCAATTATATTTAGAATTTTACTCAGACTATGTCTTGCTATGGCATCTTAAATACTACAATAGAAATGATACAGAGATGATTAGCATAGCCCCTGCATTATATGGCACGCAAAATCATAAAGCGTTCCTTATTTAGGGTGTTTGGTTAGTGTAGTGGATACATCACTGTTTTCCAAGCAGGAGAGTGGGGTTGGATGCCTAACTTGGACAGGTCACCACACTACACCAATAAGAGCCCTTGGGCAAGTCTACTAACTCTGCATTCCCCTACATTTGTAATATGCAAAAACTGTAAGTCACTTTGGATAAAAGCGTCTGCCAAATGCTGTTAATGTCATGTTTGAAGATTTTTGCCCCATATGTTGGGAAGGCAACCCCTTCTATAACCATGACCCTCCACCATGTGTTAGTTTGATACAGTGTGGCTTTTTTTGTAACTAAGATCTTGTGGAGAGCTCTATGAGGTGATGCAGCCTCTGACATATCTGAATTTGCATACAGAAAGGTCTTGATCTGGTCATGTTTTTCTTTATGATTGAAACCAGCCATTGGTATGGTCCCCTAACAGGCTGTCATTAGTTCACTAAGTGCTGTTAATAAACTTACCTGTCAGTCCCACTGGTGGACCAAACAGTTTGGATTTTTTGGCTCTAACTCTGATTTCTTCTGATTTTTCAGCCTCATGATGGCCTTCTTTACCAGCAATGACTCTTGACATACTGAGAGACAAGAGCAACAAATCCAATATAAAATCCAATCATGAACCAACCTAAATCAGTTGTTTAAGAAACACCTGTGAAAATAATAATCCAATTACTTATGGTCCCTTGATAAAAGAAACTGTCTTTAAAAAAAGTAATCCAATATTGCTATAAATACCTTCAAATTAAAGCTTCTTACCTTTAATATGCCCACTTGACATTGCTTCAGTGCTTCCAAGACTGTGTCTGGATGCAGCAATAACAAAGCAACAATCCCACAGTGGAGCTCACGTCAGATTCCTTCATTTCTTCCAAGACTGAGAGGACTGCATTTGAAGTAAAGCAATCTCCAATACCTGACGCAACTAACAAGCGTTACTCAGGTTTAGTAGAGCAGAGAGACGGTACTTGGTATTCAAAAGCAAGACTCACTCAAGACTCCAACAAAAACTACCTCTACTGACTCTTAACAGTACCTATTCTGCTAGCCATAGATGACCAATCTGTCCAACAGTGATTGTCTGTACACAAAGGCTTTCTATTGTTATTTATCTCTACAGAGACTCCTGTCTCCGGGTTGACCAGAGGAGGATGGGTTCCTCCTGAGGTTTCTTCTTCCAGCTTTAGGGAGTTTTTACTCGCCTCTAGTGCCTTTTGCTTTCTCGCTAGGAGCTTGGACCTGGACTCTGTAAAACTGCTTTGTATCAACACTGGCTGTACCAATAAACTGATAAACTAAATAAACTGATTTAAATATTACGCTAATACAGAAACTCTACTCCTGTTTTTGCCAGTAGGTGGCACTAAAATCGAAGAATGAAAGAGACTTCAGCAGAGAAGGCCTCAGAAGCAGTCTGCCTAAAGAGTGAAAGAAGTTTGGAGCTCGCAGGGCCAAAACTAGCCCCAGCCCCAGATGCTACCCACCATGATAATAAGTAGAAATGTAATTTGTAAGAATAAACCATATCTTCAGTCCTGAAGCAGTCTAAATGTACACTACATGGCCAAAAGTATTTCTACACCCATCCTAGCAAATTACTGAGCAAGCATTTAATCTGAACCCACATCTTGCTGATGTCTTTTAAATCAGATCACATGCTGATGTGTGCTTTAAACCATTATCGGTGTCTTTTGCTTCCCCGTCCTCTAGACCAGTCTGACCACCATGGTTTACATGCATATGCTGCCAACCCCCTAACCAAAACTACTATTACTCCCATTGATTGCAACGCAAGCTGCTGCAAATTAGACTTTAACTGATCCTACTACTACTAATTGTAAAATGGTCATCAGTGGATAAGTCTGTATGCTTTTGCATCTTAAATATTGGTGTTAACCTCCCTTATGATTTTCTTTTATTCTCTCTTGCTATCTGGAGAAGGATGGGTTCCCCATTCGAGTCTTTGTTCCTCCCTTTGGCTTGCTCATAAGGGGCCAAGATCCAGATTCCCTCAAGCTGTTTTGTGTTACGCAATTTATAACAAGTGCTCTATAAATAAAATGACTCAATATATTCATGTAGAAAATCAAGCACACAGCCATGCAATCTCTATAAACAAACACTGGAAGTAGAATGGGTCATACATAGGAGCTCTGTGACTTTAAACATGCCAAATTTACCACAAGTCAGTTATGTTAATGCCCTTGTCAACTGTAAGCACTATTGCTGTGAAATGAAAGTGTGTAAAAGCAACCACAAATGAGCCACAAAGCAGCAGGACACAAACTCACAGAGCAGGGCCACCAAGAGCTGAAGCATGTAAAACATTGTCCATTTTCTGTTGCATCACACACTGCAGAGTTCTAAAACTTTATTCCAACTCAAGTGCATTCAAAGAAATATATTAACAGCTCAGTAGAATGAGTGGTAAAAAGACAGTACTGGCATTGGCAGAGACTCAAGATGCATTTTGTAATGAAAGGGCCTTACTTAAAAAGACCATAAAAATAATTCAGATGGGTGAGGGCAGACAAATATACAGTTGACTTGCAACGTAGGGCATAGGTTCTTTATTACAGAAAAGACAGCAGGTTTGAAACTCACACTCTCCCACACACACACACAGTTTCTCACTCTCAGTCCATTGCCCATGGTTGCGGTTCTCTTCCTTTTGAGAGCCTCAGACATATAGCATAAAGCCTGATACAGACCAGATTAGATTTTGTAGAACTGTATACACTGTACTGTGACTTGAGAACCCCAATCACCAACCATTAGCAGCTGGTCATGATTCAAAGTAGAGACAAAAAAACTGGAGTGATGTCAATGACAACTGAAATTGTCTCTGATAAGAGAGGAGTACCAGATGGTCAGCTGATGGTAATTTGGGAGGGGTCAGAGGACAGATTCAGGTTGCTCACAGCACAGCTAATAGGGCTGCTCATGTTTTCATTATGGTCCGGGCAGCATACACCCTATACTATGACATTCAAGACCAAGTAGGTCTTGTAATGTGTTGAAAAGTAAAGGATTGTTTAAACCATACCATGTGTGACAGGCTTTATAAGCTCATCTGATACACCCACCCAAACCTAAGGCACAGGAAAAATACACATACATTTCTATATACACATGTAAATGGCAATCTTATCACAGAGGAAAACGGTTTGCCCTTTATGTCAATTTAAATAACCACAATTAATAAAAAGCAAACCTCTTATTAATAAAAGTTACAACAGAACGGAAGAGTGGCAGTCAGCAGGACAGAGTGGAGTCCAGAGGAGCTTAAAGGAAAAGCAGGATCTGCTTTATCAGAGGACAGAAAAGGCTAAAGGTTTGGTCACATCTACACAGCATTAGACTACTTAATACAGGCCTTTGCAGTTCCTTGTGTGAATGTTTCATGATTATGCAATAGTAAGACTGATACATGTGCTTAATATGATCAAGACCGCATTACATGGTAAATATTGAAATATCATTAATGATATACACAACCATGAGTTAACATGATACTGGTGAACTTCCCCCACACTCACACATACATAGATATCCACACACACACAAAGAGCAAACGGTCTATAGATTACACAGTATATTTGGTTTAAGACAACACACTTGTGCCTGCACGCAAACATCTGTGACTGTCAGCATTTCTCATCTACTCTGGACGTTTATTTGGTTCATATTAATTTGTTCATATTAAAGACTTGACAGCTCTCTGCGTTTTGTCCTGTTTAGAGGCCTTAAAGGAATATTTCAGCATAATGCATTGTAATCTCTAGCTGCTGTGATCATTAACTATGAGCAATAATTTCAATATGCCTTCCTGTATTTACTGAAAACACTTAACACCCATTGACTAGAAACACACAATAGAAGCAAGTGGACAGACGCTTCAGTATCTGCCCACTGACTTCAATTAAAAAGTCAATATGCATCTTATCATCTTTTCAAAGAGAAATGATAGTCTTTGAGAGTGACCAGTATGGTACAGATTGGGCAGCTAAAAATTAGATGGGAAAAAATGCTGGAATATTCCTTAAAATAAGCTTAACACACAAATCTGGGCTTCTTTAACCTTCAACAGATATCCTTGTACTCACTCACATTCTTACAGAGACACACTCCATTCTCTTGTTTCTATTGCACAAATTAACCCAAGAGACCCACGAGCAACTTAAACAGATATCCAAAACATTCCTTTCTTACTCTGCAGGTTGTCTTAATAAAAATATCCTGATAAAAAAAAATAATGAGTATATATATTTTCATATTTTACATATACAAACTGTGCCCATCAGCTAAAAACAGAACACTTCAGTATGGCTGTGTAGTTCCTTCTGGGACTCCATGCAGTGAGTTATTTAAAGGCAGGCTGTGATTGAGTCCTCTGATTATACAGATGGCTTCCTCAGTCCATCCTCACTCAGTTCGTACCTATCGTCACACACACCAAACACCGTTATACATATTGCAACAAAAACAATGTGATTTTTGGGTCTTTTAAGTTTTGCAAAACAAAACAAATGAATGCCTCACCACTGGGTCCAGCCCTTTGACATGTCCTCTGATGTCAGCTCTACCAGCACCTGACAGACACAGACACAGCATGAAGTGAAGTTATAAAAACAAACAAACCAAAAAACAGATTAAATAAAAAAGTTGTCGATTTACAGTGGAGCTAGAAGGTTTGCTATCCCTTAATATTTTCTACATTTAACACAAAACATCTGATGACCTAAAACATCTAAAAAATTATCCGATGACCTAAAACATCCAAACAATTACTGTATTACGCCCCACTAACTGTCTTTATCTTTGAATACCCTCCCATTTTACATCACTTCTTAATTTTTTTTTTTTACATAGAACAGTAAAGTACAAAAAGCCTGCTGACTAATAACACACTTATTAAAGAAGCCAATAGGAAGATACTTCAATAAAACACACACTTACAATAGAAGTCAAAGGGCAAGTGGTTTTGAGAAACAAGGTTCTGTTCTTGAACATGAACAAAGAACATGAAACGTTGAAACAATGTCTGTCACTTATGCTCTTTCTCTACCTTGCCCAGAAGACCTTTGTGTTTGGACAGAATTCCTCCTCCATTCTTCACTGCTACATCCAGAGTCCTCCTGTGCAATTCTACCCGCGACACAGTGAATTCAAACCTACACACACACACACACACACACACACACAAAAATCCATCTCTCAACACAGATAAGGGCATACTAGTGCATATTTTAGTAACCACTACGAAACCAGAGGTGAAAAAATGCAGACTAACGTTTCGTCGTAGGTTGGATTTAGGCTCTTCTTCATCGTGTGGGTTTTTCTGCGTCCAGATCGCCGCTTATCCGGGAGCAGATACAAACGAACGTATGGGTCAGAGCCACTGTCTGTAAACGCTATAAGATTCCTACAGATGGGCAGAAATACGGGTGACATACAAGTAAAATACATTGCATATTAAAGATCTCCAACCTTGACCCTGGTCAATCACCCTGCAGCTAAAATTTTCAAACACTTCCCCCCTATTGAGGCTCCTCCTGCCAAAACATACATATTTTCACTAAGAAAACAAACAAAAACATAACTTGCTGGCGGTGGATTTACCTGCAGCGGTGTACCACTACTATGAGCTTGTTTCGTTGGGAGCTGTGCCTGATTGTCAGCTCTATCTGTCCCAGGGAAACATGATTAGGAGAGGAACCACTGTGGAGACACAAACAAGCATATGCATAAGTTTAGCAGCAAGATTTAGTACATTTTATATATAATTAATTTAAATAAAAAGATATATCTATTGGCATAGCATAGAAACATGAGAAACCTCACAAGTCATATGAGATATCTATGAATATACAAATGTTTATTTATTTACTTCTGCAACTGCTGCATTCGATGTTGTAGCTCCTGGGTGGCAAAAGGGTTGGAGATGTCGGAAGCAATGCTGGGCGTTGGCTCCTTGTTGTTAATCAGGTTCAGCTGAGAGCCTGAGATTGCCAAGTTGGATGAGCTCCTTCCAGTTTCTGTAAGACGAACAGGTGATTCCTCTGATGGTGTACTGTTAGAGGCAGGTCCTGCCAATGGCTTGTGTTCAGGGACAAGTTTGAGAGGCTCTGGAACAGACGGGAGCTGGGAAGAAGGCTTGGGGGTGACACCAGAACTTGAAGGTTTTGGGGTGGTGTTGGAATTTAAAGTGTTTTTGGGAACACTGGAACTCTGTACATTTGGAATGATGCTGGAACTCCGATGACGGACTTGCACTGAAGAAGGCTGGTCCGATACTGAGTCCTTCTCCAAACTAAGAACCTGGAACACAAATGCACACACACACATTTCAGTTAAGGGCTACCTATTGAATCTAGCAATAGTGTTTTTTTAATATGGTTAAATACACTATGCCTGTAAATCATAAATGGCACTCAAACTGATGTGGCACTCCCAAATGTGTACTATGGTCTTTTCCAGTCCTGGCATTGCACATGGTGGTCTTAGGTTTTTCTATGGAGATTACATATTTAACACCTGTGCCAGTGATGGTTTTGCTGTAAATAGCTGAATCCACTAATTAGAAGGTATGTCTGGAAATACCTGAGCATGTATTTATGAGTATATTCTTGCTGTTTACCCTTAGTGCCATCTTCATTTTGAGTGTGGCACTTGGCCCTGCACTCTTCAGAGGGAACCTGTGGCTGAGGGTCATATTCTCAGCCTCCAGCAGCTGAGTCAGTGGCAGGGTCAGATTTCCAAGTGTGCACTCATGCCTTTCATCCTTTACCTACAAAGCCAAACAAACAGACACAGAAACACAATTCTTGAAAATAAGATAAGATGACCCATTATTAGTCCCACAGGTGGGAAATTTGCATTCAGCATAAGCAAAAAACATGCATGCATGCACATACATACACACATACATACATACATATATACATATACACATATATATATATACACACACACACATATATACATATACATATATACATATACACACACATATATATATATATATATATACATACACATATACATATATATACACATATACATACATATACATATATATACACATATATATATACACATATATCTATAATGTATATATATATGTGAATATATATATGTATATATATATATATATTTATGTATGTATGTATGTATGTATGTATATATATATATATGTATG
>JBBJLS010071933.1:0-10734 GCA_037577275.1 Bryconaethiops microstoma
GCAGTTGTTGCTGCTAAGGGTGGCACAACCAGTTATTAGGTTTAGGGGGCAATTACTTTTTCACACAGGGCCATGTAGGTTTGGATGGGTTTTTTTCCTTAATAAATAAAATCATCACTTAAAAATTGCATTTTGTGTTTACTTATCTTTGGTTATCTTTGTCTAGCATTCAAATTTGTTTGACAATCTGAAACATTTAAGTGTGACAAACATGCATATAAGAAACACTTTTTCACAGCACTGTATATATATATATATATATATATATACGGAAAAAAATGTTCAGTTTTATCTTTTATAGGTGCCGGTATTGTTTTAAGAACTGTTAAGTTTTTAAGAACTGCTGACAATATTTCTCCTTTTTTCCAAAAAAAAATTTCTTTAAAGCGTCATTTAAAAGGAAATGACAAAACATCAAAATAAGAAAAATGATGCAGTGTTTACAGAACTTGAATAATTTAAAGGAAGCAAATCTCTTGTTCACTCTTAAACAAAATGGCAATAATTACCTTTGACAAACTTCTAGTGGTGTTTTACCATCCAACTGGTCTCATTGTGAGAGGAGAGCGTGTGATAAATACAAATAACATTAATTCAAAAGTGATACATTTTTTACATATGCCTAGTGTTTTTATTTCCGCCCCATGTGTGTGTGTGTTGGACCTTATTGCTTGATTATAATTGCTCAGTTTAGAAAATGTATCAATGAAAGTAGTTTCTCAGCATAATCTCTACATGTCAGCATGAAGTTTTGGTTTCCACTCTGAACTTTCCCCCATTAGAACTCAAATCACTTTCATGTGATTCACTGAAAGGGAGGAGACCCAGATCAGAAGAGTCTCGCTTACTGATTTCGTGTATGTGAAAACACAATGTTAGATTTGACATATGGCGACATCATAACTAATGTAATCAACAGTAGCGGGTCTGATAATACATCTCAGAGCAAAACTCCACACAGATGAATAGATATAGTATAATATTCTCAGACTTATACACACATTACATCAACACAATTTTGTCTTACTTAATAAACAGGTATGTTTATGTAATGTATTTTATTTGTTTGAAAATGGTGTCAAAATTTGAACTGGAGTGTATTTAGCACATCACCTTTTTTAGCTTGTGATCCAGGGTCAGAAAAACTGAAACGCTGCAGTCGTTTGTCACTCTATGTTTGCATCGCCTGAAATTGGAGTCCAGAAATAAACCCCTCCATAAACGCTACAAGTAGGTTGAAAGCAGTCCACTTTCGAATCCCAGTGACACAGCAGTCATTCCTCCAAAGTGTTTATCGATCAAACAGGGAACAGAGCGCTGTGTTCATTCACTGCTCTGCAACGGAGGGGGACATTTATTTTGGTCAAGGCCGTCTCAGCGTTATGCTTTTTGCCAGGTCGTAAATATGAGGTGGTGAATATTAAAGCTCTGTTGCGGTGGGGAGAGCTTGCTGATGTGTACATATTAATTGGTACACCTTGAACATTGTTCAAGGTCCAAGGTTTACAATTACTGAAGCAAGTATTATTAATATTATTATTATTATTTTTATTCCATCCTTTTTTTTTTGTAGCTGCTTCTCTTCTGAGGTTGTGAGAGAAATTGTAAAAAAATAAACTCTGACATGTGCTCTTGTATTCAGTTTGTCGCACAGATAATCAGGAGCCGAGTATTGATCATTTCAGAATTTGATTTTTGTGGTCAGATCACATCCACGTATGGGAGAGAGAGCAGTTGGGTGAGTCGCCTTGTGAGTCAATCTGGGAGAGGTAGTGTTGTGAGCCCATGGTGGCTGCAAAGGGATTAAACGCTGAGAAACACAGAGCAAAACAAACAGCAGAATTAAAAACAGACTTTTAGACACTAAAGCTCATGCCAGTTGTAAAAAAGATGTGTGTAACTGTTTGTTGTGGTTTAATTCAAAATACAGTAAACCCCCGAATTCGCGGGGGTTACATTCCAAGAGCACACATGAATGCGAATTGATGTGGTAAAAAAAAGAAAATGCCTATTTTTATAGTGTAAACCCTAAATATACCCCCAAATATGCTCCTAAAACACTTTAATTTCATTTTAAGCTCAGCTTAACACATTAACCTTTAAAAAAATATAAAGGTAAACCCATATCTGTACTGTACAGTTTACACTGAACTGCTGTCTCCCGCAGTACGAGAATGTAAATACCGATGTTACCCCTATATGCGAACGTCTGAAGGGGCAAACTTTGAACAACGAATTTGCGGGGGTTTACTGTAATCAGTCTGTGAATGTGGCTATTTGTGCTTTCAGTCATCCTTAACCATAAATGGCTTGGTAAGAGACAGTGAGTTCATGTAAATGGGATGTGAATGGGATGTAAAACCTTCCAGTGTTGCACCATGAGTATGATATTGTGCAGGAAGCCGATAGTGCAAGGTGCAATAGAGACAATACAATAAATAGAAATGTAATAGCAGTGTGAATGGGATGTAAAGCCGAGAGACTACAATAAATACACAATACAGCAATGTGACGGTAAAATGTGAAAGGGATGTGAATCTTCCAGAATTAGTAACTTTGTACCAGACTTATTCCAATTGTACCAATTAGAAGTGTTATGTTCTGAGACGCCGTCTCTCTCTCTCTCTGTCTCTCATCCAGGTTTTCCTGTGGAGAAGAAGAAACCAAAGGTCATCTTCGTGATTGGTATGTCCATTAAAACCACCTCACTAGCCTCATCTCTCTAGAATTCTGCTGTTTATCATGATGGTCCTTTCTACAAGCCATTACGCCCCCTGAACATATGATTATCGTTTTTTTTATTTTGCCCTGGGTACAATGTTATAGAAAAAATGGCCCTAATTCCACTCTCAATGACTTTTATTCCTGCATGATCTAATTTTAGCTTCCTATACTGTAAGAGTTCTTCATTACGGGTCAATTAAAACCCAAAAACCAAAAAAGCCTCACGAGGAAAAGAGGAGGAAAATCAATTAGTCAGCTTTTCAGCTAGCCGCCGGCCAGCATCCCCGTTGCCTGCTAATTGGTCCTCAGTGATAAAGGTTAACAAAGGAGGAGGACTGGCTTCCACACAGTCGCCGTACAGCAGGCGGGAGTCTACAGTGTCACACAGTTGGCTAAATAATAGCTGAAGGAAAGGACGGTAACATGCTACAATGTGAGCTATTGCAGTAATTGAAGGGGTTGAGCCCGGGCAAGCAGGTAAATCATTTCTCCAGCTGCACTCAGGTCCTTGTCAGAATGATACAGGTTATGCTGGATATAACATCTTCGTTGGAAATGGAATAATGGTCGGATTTATTGAAAAGAGTTCTGTCTGGACAGAACCAGATGAAAACACTACTTTTTTACTGAGGTCCTCCAGGCTGTTAAAGCTTAGAGGCCGAGTTGCAATTTCATCTGAAATATTTCTGACTCTTGGCTCACCGAAATAAGTGGAGAAACGAAGCTGAGCGTGTGGGCTCTGTATTTTTACGTTTGAAAGTAGAAGAGAAGACTTTATGGCTTGAATTTGATGAGGTTATTGATATGTGTACAAGAACCCTTTGCAGCTTTTCCTTTTTTCTATCAAAACAAACAGAAAAAAGTGCAGTCCTCTCAAACAGAACGCAAACTGAATATGAATGAGATTCATCTCATAACTGCATAGTTGTGTGATTGGCAGCGTTTGCGTGTGCAGGGCTTCTTATATTATAGTATAATGAGCTCTGCTTCATATCAATGCAAGACCAGTTCTAGTTTCATTTGTCATCTCATTTCGTTAGTTTATCAGTCACTGCTTAGAAACGGTTGCTATCCTCCGCTTTGTTGGTCAAGCTTTCGTTTATTCAGCTTGCCAACACCTCCTGCAAATATATTTTGCATTTCAAGTTCCAAATATGCTCAAAACACGCAGCTGGGCGACTTTCAGAAGACACCTTGTATTTTGATAAGGTGGACGGTGCAGAAAAAACTATAAAAAAGCATTGCAGAACTCACCGTTACACCAATACAAGATACTCCTTGCCCAGTTCTCAACTCTGGTCCTAAAGTACCACACCCCACCCTTAACACCCACTTTACCCAACAATGGATCTGGTGTTGGGACAAAACATTTTGTGCAGAGTATGAGGTCCTCTAGGACCAGGGTTGGGAACCATTGCTCAAAAGTGAATCATTACATTACAAACACATTTCAGTCATTCATTGTGATCAGTAATCACCTCCTATGTTTGACGGTGATGATTTTAAAAACTTTGAAAACAGAAAAAACTACAAAAAATTTGAACATGAACTTAGATAAAGTGAGTAAGATTTCCGGAAATGGTAGGAAAATTCCTAAACCTAATACTCAACTTGAGTCTCATTTCTGCAGTATTGATCTCTCCAACAGAAATAGGCCTATTCTGAGCCCCTGAATCTCATTCATGAAAACATCCTTTTGGATGCCTATGTCATCAGATGTAGAGCAGTCATTTCTCCAGGATTAAAAAGTTTATATTCAAACCGCAAAGTTAAAAAGGTGAAAATCAAGAAATGAATTGTCAGGATGAACATCCCATCCTTCACCCACTTCACCCAAGAAGTTTTTTTAAAGAGTTGATTGGGTCAGTTTGGTCAAAACACATCCTCCAGGACCTAGGTTGGAACCCATTGCCCAGCAGTGTTTGTTTAAAGGCAAATCAATACATTGGAAACATGTTTCAGTCATTAGTCATGATCAGTGATCACCTCCTGTGTTTGGTGGTCATGATTTTGGTAAGTAGTGAGATCAATAATAAATTGACTGCTTACAGGTAGACTTTGGATGGTTCAATAATATGTTCTCCTCCAGCACTGCAAAAATCAAATAATCTTAAATCTAGTCAATATATCTGACATTCGTTGTAAGACTTTCATAAAATATATTCCTATTAGCTAATAAATAGTAAGAGTTTACTTTATTGGCAGATCAAGTTGCTTTTTTAGTTTAAAGCATGATCTACCAGTAGATAAAGATACTGTCTACAGACAAAAGAACAAATATTAAACTTCTAAATTAGGATTCTAGAAGATATCAAGTTTTTAATCTAGAGTAAATACATAAATGTGTTTATTAATCAATACAGAATCTCAAAATTGAGATGAAAATTGAGGAATTTTAGAAATATTGACAAGATGTTTTCACTTGAAAGCTCAGTAGCATCTTATAAAACTAATGTGTGAACATGATCCAAAAAAAAGTAACTGAACAGTAAAATAGCTGTTTAAAAACTATGGAAATTATGAAAATTAACATAAATGAGATTAAATTATTGGAAGTACTAGGAAAGTTCTATCTCAAATGTCACATCATACTCAAACTAAGTCTCATCCCAGCCATTTGCTCTTTCCAAGAGACTCTCCAAGAGACTCTGAGAGAAACAGGCTTATACTGAGTTCCTAAATCATATTATTGTTAATGAAAACATCATAGTGGATGTCTGTGTCATATTTTGAATGCTTTTTATTATGAAAGACTGACATTATTATGTTTTCTTCAGTCTCCCCAAATACATTTTGCTCAACCCATAACTCAGATGTAGAACAATAAGTCAGTAATTTCTCTAGGACTCAAAAGTTTATATTAAAACCGGTGAAAATTAAGAAACGAAATATCAGTATGAAGAGAGAAACGTGTTTAAATAACGTTTTGGCATTTGCCTGCCACAGACTGTACCTCTGTTGTATGATAGATTACCATCATTTTGCTGCATCTGTCAATAAAAGAAATCAAATGAAATTAAATGTCAGAGTTTTCGTCACAGGCCCACACTGTGAGATAACATTGGCGTCTTTCGCTTACAAACACACAGCTGTCCGACTTCAACCACATCTGAAGAATGTTCATCCCCGTGTCCTCAGTCGTTTAGAGCCACACACTTCAGCCAGTTCAGACGTCCAAGCTGAAGAACATCTTCAAACTGGGCCCCAGCCAGAACAGCAGGGCTTTAGTAAAGCTGGAATATTTTCTCAACAAAGTGCCAAGACTGGCGTCTGTGAAAAAAACAGTATGTTATATGTGGTCAGCAATCAGTGCTTCGTTTTTGTAGTGCAATGTGAATGACCAACATGGTCTCCACATGTCATCACAAAGTTGGTTTCCAGTCTGAACTTTCTCCACAAGGGGGTGCTATTAGAACTCAAATCACTTTTGTGTGTTTCACTGAAAGGGAGGAAACCCACATCAGCAGAATCTTGAATCTTCATCTTGGAACTCAGAAGAGATTCGGTAGAAGCCAGAGTGTGTCATAACTGGCACCTGTGAAAAAGTAATATGTAATTAGCATATTCCACAGGGAGTACAAGGTGTTTAAACATTTTCAGAGTACCGCTTTGTTTCCACTTGAGAGCTCTGCACTCCTTTAACTAGGGACTTGTCTGAGCCCAGACTTTCAGTAAGAGGGTGTCTGTGTCTGTGTGCATTCTTTAGGGACAGTGTTATTCTGACTCATTGATGCCAGGAGAATACTAATGCCATGCGAATGATGAATGTCAATTGTATATGATATTGAAGGAATAATGGGTTAAAAATTTTAAGGCACACAGTTGACCCTACAACGTAATCAGACGAGACATGTTGGGTGTCTGAAGTTTTGCTCTGAAGCAAAGTTTTTGCTCTTTGAGGCTACTTTAAAGTAACTTATGTTAGAGATGTGACAATAGAGTCACCTGATTCAGTTTGACAGATGATTCAGGACTCAAAGTAAGACTTAAAACAAATATCTCACAGTTCTTCTTTCTTAATTTTTTTTTAGGCATGTATTTTTACCAAAAAACTGCTTTTAACCCATTTCTTTTTTCTCTTTTACCTAATTTTGCAGTGTAACAATAAACTCAGTTCATGATTTAATTTGATTCATGGATTTGCTGAACTGGGTTGTTGGTTGGCACCTACTGATCACTATAACCAATGCGGAAACATTAAATATGGATAGATCACTTATTCTCCATGATTCATATTGGCATATTTTTTGCATTTTTGATATCATGATAATTTGATGCATTGTTGCACCCCTAGTTAGCATAATGCTAAATTGAGTTGTTAAATAGTCTCAAATAGTCTCATCTAGGTGGTTTTCTGTAAAAAAAAAATTTAAAAAAGAGATTTTCTAGCCTGGGTAAGTGGACCATAGTCCTTGGAAGAGCCTATTTTGCGTCATTCACCTGCATCTGTTACATGAATAAAATTAATTAAACGTTTGGATTAAAAGTAAGTTGCTCTGGATCTGGATGAAACAGCCAAATGCTGTATACATAAATGAACATAAAAGAATTTTTGTCCAAAGTGGGAGTCCAGTAGGAGTCTTGAAGGCCTGTTGTGTAAAATATGTAGTCGTGTGAATCATTTGCATTTTGGGTATAGAAATGAAATCAGTTTCTTGAACGTTTCCTAAGTAGCTTCTGCATTACACTGGCCTTGGATTTTTAAGGCCTTCTAAAAGCACTTTGGAAAGCAGGGCTCCCCATGCAGGTAATCAAGTAATGGACCATATCTATTGGCTGTGAGATGCCTTTGCAGCAAGGAGTCTTGTATGAGTAGATAAAACCCGTTGTACTCGTGTGGGGAATTGTAATGATGGGAAGTGGGAGAAAGGGTTGATATCTGGACCGGATGAGGGATTCTGTAGATTATGTAAAAGTGCAAGTGGTGAGATCAGTGATACCGAACCCCTCCAGCCTTTTCTTAGTGTGCAGTTTCTAATGCAGCTTGCCCACCCATCTCTGTGCTCTTTTTACTCATGAGGGATACGTTTTCTTGCTTGAGGCATCAGTTGTAGAAGATGCTTGTTTGGTGCTGATTAGTGGTCAACCTCAATTCTGACTTCCTGTCCTCCCAGAACCATAAACTCATACGTCCTGTTTCTATTCATTATAACATTAAAGAGCCCAGCCGTTAGAGGATGGATCCCCTTTTTAATTCTTGATTCCTCTCAAGGTTTCTTCCTCTTGGGGGTCTTTCTTTGCCACTGTAGCAGTTGTCATGCTCATGAGGGTCTTGGATCTGTGTAACACACCTTTTTATTTTTCAGTAAACCATCAACAACCTCCCAGACTCAGGATTCATATCGTCAAGAATCCATTTTCATAATTAAGATTAGATTTTAAACTGTTATTTAAGTTAGATTTTAAACTGTTATTTTCCCAGCAAGGGTCATCTAAGAGTTCATGTTTGTGTTATGTATTGTATTTTTTTATTACGTTTTATTAGAGATTTATATTAAATCTTCGTGTCTGAAATAGGGTTGATAGGGTTAATCACAGCCAGCCTTTAAGATTTCATCTAAGAAAACAGTAATAACTGTTTATACTTCTGTTTCAGGCAGTAATATTGAATGTCATCTATAAACAGTTATTGCTCTTTTTGAAGATGGAAGGTTGATGCAAGGCTGGCAATGACAGACATCAGCTCTATTTCAGCCACTGACTGACTGACATGGCAGCATCCACATGGGGGCGCTATGTCGCCCACTTACCAAAAACATAGCAACCAAAACAAACAAACAAATAAATAAAACAAAAAACAATATCAGCCTGATATATTGGCTGGCTATGTATCAGTCGACCACTAATAATGTTCAACGGTGACGACGGTGATGAGGACGATGGTGTGTGTGTGTGTGTGTGTGTGTGTGTGTGTGTGTGTGTGTGTGTGTGTGTGTGTGTGTGTTAGGTGGTCCCGGCTCAGGGAAGGCCCTGCAGTGCGAGAAGATTGAGGAGCAGTACGGCCTGAAGCGCCTGTGTCCCGGAGACATCCTGTGCAGTGAGCTGCAGTCCCACAGCGAGAGAGGACGCTTCCTCAGAGACGTCCTCGAGAGGGGAGAACAGCTTCCTGAGGTTAGGACACCAATTAGGTACCATTTGCAAAGAGAGAAAACCCTCCATGCGGCACCAGATGGAACCCTAACATCAGACGGAAAGTGTCACAGCTTCACTCCTTCTTGGATGCTCTTAACTGAGTGCAAAATTTGTGCATAATTAGCTCTGAAAATACTCTAAGAAAGCAAAAACCATTATCCTTTCCTCTCAAAACAACTTATTGGCACCCCTGCATTCAGTGCCTTGAGTGTTCTTTAATGCTTGATGAAACTGGAGAATACAGAGCAAGCAATCTGAGACCAAAATCTGAGACCTTATTGCTGTTTTCCCTGATTATGCAGTTTAACAATACAGTCCATGATTCAGTTTGGTTTTCTGAATTCAACATTCGCCCAATGTTTGGGGAGGGTTGGGTGAATGACATGAATGAGCTGGACTGGGCTGTTGATTGGCACTTGTTGAAAACTATAAATAGTGGTTAAATCATAATGATCAGAACGCTTATTTTCTACAATGTGTCACATTTTTGCATCGAAATATCACATTTCAATACATTGTTACACACCTAGTTACCATAATGCTAAATCATCACACAGTTACTTCAGTGTGCACTGAGACATTAAATAGTCTAAAACTGTCTTATAAAGGGATTTAATATAAACTCGAACAAAAGATTTCCCAGCTTGACCATGCTATACCAGTAAGAGTCCTCAAGGAAGACTCATTGCATCACTCACCTACATCTGTAACATGAATAAAACTGGATGTGGCTCTGGATCTAGATTAAAGAAGCGACATTTAGCAGCACAATACAGAAAGTCTCCAGATCCTGCAGAGACCCAAGTTCTCACTTTTGGACTCCAATCCTCAGGTTTTTCAGTGGGATTTAAGCCCATGTCCACAGTTGCGCACACATAAAGCCAAAGGCTACGCTGAATAGATATCTGATAATAGGCTTAAACTCCTGAAAAATTTCTGAAAAACTCCTTAAAAGCAAGTCTACAATTGGCTACGTACCAAAAAATGCCAAAAAGAGAGAGCGTGCAATAAAGCAGCTTGATAAAACCACTCCAGATAGTTGGAGTCTGCACAGAAGCCACTAGTAAATGTACAATGCTCTCGTTTTGTTCTCCTCTTGGCTCAGATGCCCATCCAGCTTATGTAACTGGTAGAGTGGTCTAAAACAGAGACAGTAATAATTATGAAAGCTTATCAGTATGATATCATCCCTACACACTTCCTGGAGGGCTGACATTCAGCAGCGCCGTCTCTGCCAGATCTGGTGTTAACGTTTCTTATATAACTAAAGTCGAGGCACTTGCTGCTGCTGTTCACCACGCAGAGGTGGAGTGTGAGGCGATTATTCGAAAATGATTCAGCACTAATAGAGACATTAAACAGTTACAAACAGGCACTAGTTTGACTTCACTGCACAGTCGAATAAAGTGACGGCCGATTGAGAAAACTCATCACTCATCTGCCTTAAAGTGTACTGTTCCAACATACTGCCTATGTTTTGGAGCCGAAGTTTTTAACAATATAACACCAGCTTGGTTTTCGATTCACATATAAAATCAATTCAGTTTGTAGATTCTCTGGCTTTACCAAATCTTTACCAAAATGGTGAGCAGATACTAAAATGACAGAGGAAACTGTATAGCACTTATAATAACATTGTACATATTTTTCTATAATAATATATTAACCATCAGAATGGCCATCATATTTAAAATAATATGAGCCATCATATTTAAAAGTGATATGGCTCATATTTAAAAGTGATATATATTCTATATATATATATATATACACACACACACACACACACACACACACACACACAGTGGGTACGGAAAGTATTCAGACCCCCTTAAATTTTTCACTCTTTGTTATATTGCAGCCATTTGCTAAAATCAT
>JBBJLS010071934.1:0-10734 GCA_037577275.1 Bryconaethiops microstoma
TGATTCAGGTGATCACTAATCAGTACCTCATAAAGCAGAATGAGGTGCTTGTGTAGAAATTTAACAGACACTGGCATGGAATGGTTGTCACTCACAAAGATGCTGATTTAAAGAGAAATTGTAGTGGTCTCTTATTTTTGTCTGGAGCTGTATGTACTACCAGTCAAAAGTTTTTGCACACCACAGGTTTTACCACTTCTTCATTTATTTTATAAATTGCTGTTTTTTTTTCTTTTTAAGCATTTCATAGTTGTTAAGTGAATAACTAAATGAAAATATGTCAAATAAAACACGTTTCCTTTCATAACACTAAAAGAATCTGTAAAACGCCTGTCATCCTATTAGCTGGTTGTGTGGTGATCCAGAGTCAAATTCTAGACTGTCCTTCAACTTAACCTGCACTAACTAGTGCATATTTCTAGGTGTTTACCAAGCTGCTACTAAAATACACTTAATATTCTTTAATATTCTTAATAACAAAAATGTACATTAGTTTGAGTACTGTTATAAGCCAGAAAATGTCGTGTTTTTTATTCATCAATACTGACCTATAAAAACCACATAATGTAATTATAATGTGTATCACCAAACAACCGTTTGGTGGTACACATTTAACAAGCTATTAAGTGACAGCCAATGGGATGAAACGGTTAAGCAGTGCATTTACAGCTAAAGGACAGTCTAAACTTTCACTTTGTATCACCACACTACCTGTTAAAAGGATATCAGAGATGCACTGTCACATATTCTTTCCATGTTAAAGAAACCTGTTTTATACGGCATATTTTCATTTATAGTTATTGACTCAACAACTTTCCAACGCTTAACAAGAATAAAAATCTGAGTTTATAAAATGAATGGATAAGTGGTAAAAACTTGTGGTGTGCAAACACTTTTGACTGCTAGTGTACATACATGCAAAAAACAGTTTGAACTATTTAACTATATTAATGATTAATGTAGTCACATTGTTAATTCACAAACAGTACGCAAACTGGTTAACCTGCATTCCTCCCATTCAATGTTCCATATTCTCCCCAACAGACTGTGCTAATATTGCTGCCACGATTGGAGCAGAAGTGATTTTACCCTGCAATTGCTCTAAAACATCTTCCTTGTTAACCTGGCAGAGAGGAAAAATCATAGTGTACACTGATGACAGCAGCTTAACTGCTCCACAATACCGCTACAGAACTGGAATCCAGCAAAACAGCTGTTCTCTCATCCTGAGTCAAGTAGATGCATCGGATGAAGGAGACTATATATGCTACTATGAGGATCCATCTTTTTCCTTTGAACAAGTATCTCTACAGGTTACAGGTAAATAGAGACACAGGTTTAAGATTTCTAAGTCCCACTCCTGGGCCATTGGCATTTTGATATTTTCCCTGATTTAGCTAAAGGACTTAATGATGAGACAAAGTGGTGGAGAAGGTGTCAGCTAATAAACAAACAATAAAGATGTAAGGGGCTCAAAATCTGATTTGTATGGTCAGAACATTGTGAACTTTGCTTACACATTGCCTTTTAGTTCATATCGTTATTGAAAGTGACTGCAAAATGATTGCATTCAAAGTAAAATATGTATCTAAATGGATGTTCAACGTCTTAACTCTCCATGTTTGAGACATAACGTCTGACATAGCACTTTCTGGTCACGCATTCTGATATCTGACTTTAAGCCACTGAGAGTTAAACAGGTAGGAAGAGACATAAGTTCCATTGAGTTAAGACTTGGGTTAACCAGTGAAATATTGAGGGAGACCTTTCTTTGACTTCATTTGTTCTTGGTGGATGATATGTCAGCATGAGATAAGGAGAGAGAATGAAAGGGTTTCTGTTTTCAGCAAATGTCAGTCATCAGCCGCACCTCGGAGTTCTCTGTCATGACCAGATCAAACAAATGTTACCACCTTCTGAAAACAGGATCTGAGAAATGTTGTCACTGTCTTATTTTACGTTAAGGTTAGAAACCGCCTCGTGAACCATCTGTGCTACATTTTTTTTGACCAGTCCATTTCGACCAAAACTTTCTGCTCGCCTTTCTATGGGATTTTCAGTGTTATGCTGGTGAGATTGAATGGTTACTTTCTTAGATTATTATGTACAACTTTCATGATGTCATAAAACCAACTTATTTGCATATATATCCTCCTATTCAGTCTACTGTATTTATCCTCACCCACTGACAGTTAAGTTGTAAGAAGGTTTTCAGCCTGGACTGCTTTCTGAATGAAGGACAATACAACAACCTGAAAGAGATCATTTACACATGTATGTCTTAAAAACACAGTAACAATACAGCTATAAATTATTGTTTTGGCATACAAATTAAGATAATAGAGGGCCTCAGAGAAAGAAACAAAGGGTGTTTTTACATTCCTTTTAAGAGGTTTCCTGAGTGACAGTCATACATTGGGGCTTTCGCCAGGTTTTGGCATGTTTGTCAAGTTTGTCATCTTGGCCCTTAGGGTAAATTCAACCTCAGGCAAAGACAAACTCGAGTTATAATCACATAGATTGCTGTCATTTAATTATTAAAATGAAGTGTTCTAGACATTTTATTTCCCATTGTCCTCTTTCACCAACAGTTTTGCTAGAGATTTTGTTAGAATTTTACTGATACCGATATCGATACTCGCACTGATACTACTCTCCAAAGTTTGGTACAAAAATGAAAGACAACGCATGAAAAGATGTAAAAAGATTCAGCAATTATTTTAGAATGTTTTTGGAGAAATAATGAACTAAATTAATTCCTGAGTTTACTGTATTTATAATGAGGAAGGAGCAATCGCTACAAATCTCTGGTCTGCAAATGTCTGGTGGTGATGTGCAGAGCGCCGCTCCCGTCTCTCCAATCTATCATCAACCATTTCAAAAAGCTAGCTATGTTAATAGCATTAACATTGATTACAGCACTGTTTGTCAATGAGCTCATGCGTATTTCATTATCGACCAATTTAGTACCAGTTCTATATACGCATCCATAAATGTCTCTACAACCTGTCGAACAGCCGTCCATCTCTCTTGTTTTGTCTACATTCAGAAAAGTTTGCTGGCTCTGCACCATTCGGTTAGCCCTCGCTCCTCCTCTTTGTATACTGCCTTGTCATTCTTACCGATCAAACCCACCATAGTCATGTTGCCAGCAAACTTGATGCTAAGGTATTTGCTGTGCATTGCTGTGGAATCATAGATCAGCAACATAAACAGCAGAGGGCTAAGCACACAGGGGCCCCTGTGCTCAGTGTGGTGGTACTGGTTGCTCCCGATCTTGACTGAATTGGTTTTCCCAGCTGTAATTTCATGTGCTTCCTGACAATCCTCTCGAAACAATTCATGATAATTGGTGTGAGTGTGATGGGACAGTTGGACAGTAGTCATTGAGATAAGGGTGATGGCTTTGAAGCATGTTGGAACGATGGTGGTGCTCAGATATTGAAGATGTCTGTGAGGACATGTGCCAGCTGATCCACTAAGCACACAACCAGGAATGTTGCCTGGTCTGGTGGCCTTCTGTGTGGCTCGTCAGTTAGAGTGGGGTGGTCTTCCTCACTGCTGTGTTGTTCTGTGCCTCAGACTGTTTTTAAAAGTCATTCAGCACATCTGGAAGAGAGGCCTCACCAAAACAAGCAGGTGGAGATGTCTTGTGGTGATGGCCACATGCACCGTGTGTTTGTTTGCCAGTTTCCTGGAAGTGGCTGTAGATTTTCTGAACCTGGGACAAGTTGGCCCCTGCTATTCTTAGTGCATATTTATAGCATGAACTGAAGGCAATGTCATAGACTCTTAGCAATGCATTCACCTCTGCAGTCATCCATAGTTTGGGCATGTTGTGATTGTCCTGGAGGCAGTAAAGTCATCAATTTACTTGCTGATGAAGCCGGTCACTGATGCCGTGGGGTGGTAAGGAGCCTAGTGGGTAAAACCCTGATGACTGCAAAGTTGCAGGTTCAAACCTCACTTTCTACTTTTGTGTCCTTGAGCAAGACACTTAACCCTCGGTTGCTCTAGGGGGACTGTACTTTGCAACTTATGATTGTAAGTCGCTCTGGACAAGAGTGTCAGCCAAATGCCCCTTTACCTTTACTCCTCCAGGTTGGCACACCTGTCGTAAGCCGCAGCCTCCCTAAACATGCCCCAGTCAGTGTGCTCAAAATAGTCAGCAAAGATGGCTCCTGGCAGCCAGATTTTGTCTTAATCAGAACGGGCTTAGGACGTCTGATGAGCATTCCGTATGCTGGGATCAGTATATGACAGACATGTGGTCCGAAGAGCCGAGTTGGTGGCGGGGCTCGGTGTGATACACACCAGCAATATTTGTGTAAACACATTCCAACATCAAATTCAACCCTTTCCTAAAAACGGTCATGTCAAGATAAAATTAACAGCATAACCACAACTGTCTTGATATATATATATATAAAAAAAATTAAAGTACAGCTGCCAAAAATACAGCATTTACTATTGGATTCTCTATTTTCTTTTTGAAATCTTTCTTTTTCTTTTAAGTTTTTACAGGGGCAGGTCGGTCACAGCCACTTTCTGAAACGTCCTGGAATGTTTCAGTGGTGTCTGTGGTGTGTGGCTTACTTACGGTCCTTTTGATCATCCTGTCTGTGTGGATTACTAAACTGCGAAGCAGAACACAGGTTAGTAACTGTAGCTTGATCATCTTTGTACACGTCTAATATAATTTGACAGTTATAATATCTATAAGCCATCTTGAATAAAAAGACATAAATTGTTCATTCTTAGAACTCGTTAAATCTTTCATTTGGCCCTGCTATTTAATTGTGATGTCCCGATCCAGTGTTTTTGCTCCGTGTTTCAATCTGAGTAGTTCAAGGTTTGTTGAAAATTGGTTTGAGATGGATTGAGTTTCTTATGTGTTTAGACCAAAAAGGGAAGACGTCCATGCATAGTTTCAGTAGAAAATACAATGCACTCTTACCAAAAGTGGATCCACTGAAGAACTATTTAAGTAGACAAATAATCATTTATGCTTTCAAATGATTCTTTGAGTCTGCATGAATGTATAAAGAACCCGCAATCTAGCAGTGAAGCAGAGAGAAGCACAGATAAACAAGTGTAATTTACACTAGTATAGATTTACCATCGTTTAATGAATTCACAATTCGCATGAACTCCCTCCAAACTTACTGTGTTCAAGCTACTTTCATGCTGTGATCACACAGACCTCTAGTATGCACTTTTAATTTTTTTCTCCCATTTGTTAAAGTTTCACTTCAAATCATGATAAAATATCACCTCTTCTGCACATCTACAAATGTGGTTTTGATTGAGCGTTTAGAAATCGCCTGCCCAGCAAATTTCTCAGACTGTTATGATAAGTAGTAAAACAAGTATTTAAAACTGATTAAGTGTGACATCCGAAAGGTTACAGTTTAAGCACTGGTGGTCATAGATGATGTGTCATTCTATTAACTAAAACGACTTTTGGTGTGTAGTTAATCCTCACTGAATGATGTCTCTTGGTTTTCAAGGTAACAAGGGGAAACCAACCGATACAGGCACTACCGAATCAAGCACTACCAGAACAAGAGCATGATCGGTGTATCTGATGTGTGATCACATGTTGATCCAGCATCGTTTTGATTGCATATTATGTGTAATACAAGTATTGAAATAGGATTCAACAGCAAACAACTGCTAAAAAATTTGGATCAGAGCTCAGGGTTGGGCTCACCCGAGCTGTCACGATAACGGAATGTCTTTTCACAGTTGCTGTCTTCCACACAGATATTTTATTTACTTAAAGACATTGTCTGACATTAGCAGTTGCCCAGGGCAAGTGAACTCCAAATTCAGGACAACAGAAGTGAAAAATTCTTTTTGGGGAATTTACTTAATTTGTGTGCATATCTTAACATATCCTCACTGGAGAAAACAGTACTTTAATCAATCCAGCGGGTGCATTAAGGAAAATCTAGCAAATTCTATGTCACAAAGTGAAAAGCTGGAAAAACTGGGACTTTTCTGAATCCAGTAGGAGATGATGTGTGCAGAACTTCAGCCAGTAACTGCCAGCAGTTTTTATGCACAGCAACAAACCAGTAACTGATACCAAAATGTCTTGTGACTGTCACCTTGGGTTCCTTATACTGATATTGAGGCATCCATACAAGTTTTAGACAGTTTATAGTTTTTATCCTAACAAGGCAGACAAAACCTGAGCGCTGCCATTGATATGTGTATGGACAACAACGGGGGCCTCAATTACATTGATATATTAAACACAAAAGACCCACAGCAACTCCCTCCCATTCACAATTTCTCTTCCTCTCTCCCTCTCAACAACTCGTACGCACAAAACATGACAAAAGAATGTGTTCTTTGCAAATGTATTGCAGACAAATACCTTCTGTTCTATGATATGACTGTCTGAATAGTAAGAGTAATTTTTAAAAAATGTTTTATTATTTCCCCTTAAGAAACAATTCATTTAAAGCTTATTTATATTTCAGATCCGTCAGCCTTAAGTGCTCAAGTTGGGGGAAATGTTCATGTTCATTCTACACTTTTAAAATTTTCCTCTTCCATTTTTCTCTAACATGCAAGTTTAGTGTCCATTAGCCCCGATATAATTAGAACGATTAACTTTAACCACACAATATATGTGCTATGCAGATACATGCTGTATATGGCAGAGGGGTGCACAACTTAACCATTTTAGTTTTTTACCAAGTCATTGAAAAAGATTTTTTTTTTTAAATAGAAAGCAACCTGCACATTGCTCTTCTGAATGAAAATATAAACTTAAAAAACATACTTTGTAAACAGCAGAGGCAGTACAAACCTATCCCATAAGCAGGAAGTTCTCTTTATCATACTAAATGTAGTAGCTGGTTCTGAATAAGATCAAAATACTCATAGGTTGTCATGATAATTATTATCATATTATCAGGTTAGTTTAGATCTTTGAGTGGAATTATTATGCACTCACCTGCATCCTACTTTAGCAGCATAGGACCCTCTTTAGAATTTAGTGTAAGTACATAAGCTGCACTACTGTAATCAAGCTGTAACACTGAATACATCACTACTAGTTCTACTGATGTTATGCACAGTGTAAAAGTGTGAGCACACTGCTATTAGAGATGTGAGAGAGTATTTTTGAAGTGTTTTTGACATTTCTAACTGAGTATGTGACATTTTGTGAAGATTAATGGTATGTTTTCACTTATGACCTTTTCCTCATCATTCTCCCATGTAGGCTGTTTGTGTGAAATGTCTTGAAAGCATTATTCCATGAAAAGTCATGATGTTATTCACAACATGAACAAATGTAATCTGTTACACACTTCAATGACTCTTTCAGGTATGAAATTCCTGCATTTTGTTTTCATATTTCTAACTGGACCTCCCTTATATACCTGCATTTCTGTATGCACAAAACAAGTTTGTAAACCCAAAATTTTTTTAATGCAAATGCTCATGCAGTTATATTTTATATTTGCTTAACCTGTTTGTGTTACCCCCGTTAGCATTCTTTATATATATATATATAATTTCTGTTTGCTTTATCTGGTGTTTGTCTGGTTTTGCTCTCAGTTTGATTCTGGATTTCTGTTTGCTTTATCCCTTTTTAAAAAAAAAAAAAAAAAATACACATATATATGTATATATATATATATATATGAGATAGAGACAGTAAATGATTGTGTGTGTATGTGCTGTGAAATATCATGTTTCACATCCTACGCCACCATTATCAGTACTTCTACTTTTTATTTTTATTACCTGTTGTTTGCTGTCTGTCAGGGCTGGGGACAGTAACGGTGGGCGGCCATTAGAGGCTGTCCTTTCTCTGTTTGGTTTTGAGGTTTGGTTTGGAGAACTTTTATATTGAAGGGTGAAATGTGTTTTCGATTATCACAGCTGGGTGTTAGTGCTTGTGTTTTGTGGTTGCTTGTGGGATTTTGTGTTCTTTGTATCTACGGGGTTTGTGGTTCACTGTTTATTTTTTGGTCAACTGTTTATCAAGCTGGTTTGCTTTTGGTTTCACAGTCTCCTTTCGTTAAGAGGATTGAGCTTTGTTTTGGCCATCGTGCCTTTTGTTTTCGTTTTGTTTATGAAATAAAGAAACTGAAGAAAGATGAATGTCTCCCAACGTGGCCGCCTTCATTTGGGGACAGAGGGGAAACGTGACAATGTCCCTGAAACACTATAAAATCTTTTTTTTGTTTAAGTTTCATTTTTTTAATCTATATTTTCGTTGCCTAATTTACCAATGTAAACATTGTTGGTGTTTTCCTTTTTTATTGGATTGAATGCTTTGGTGTTCTTAAAAACATTGTATTCAAATGCACTCTTTAATTTTAGGTAACATTTTCACTTTTACTTCCTTTTGAATCTCATTGCGTATCATATCACATTTGACTATATTTGAATGTTTATGCCTGTCTGAATTAAAAAAGACTTCATGAACAAATATTGAAATTGTTCGCCCTTTTTAGTCAGTCCAACAGAAAATATGAAAAAAAAAATAAATTACACACAGATTTACTTTATGAAATACTATTTGAAAATGTTACTACTTGATAGGTTGTTAGAGATCAGCAAAGTGATACATGGATAAAACAGTCACTTTGACTGTTCATATGTTACATATATAATATTCTGTTAATCACTACAGTGATAAATAGTTTTTCATTATTGCTGATAAATAGTTTTTCATTATTCTTTGGTTGCTGTCTGGAAATGTACTCCAATTTTGTTCTACATCATTTTCTACATCATTTGATTGAAGCAACTTAAATGATGACATGCCATTGATGGATATCAGACGCTGGCTGCAAGCCTCTTAACATTTTAAGAGGACAGCTTGTCCATGTCAACAAACTCTCTGCAGCGCTTCTCAGGAGAAAGCCTGCATTCTCCCAAAACCACAACCTTCGGCATCTGCATTTTCTCAAGCATAATTGTAGCTTTGATAGGAGCTAGCCACTTTGATGCTAGCAAAACAGAAACTTTGATCACACGCAGCTCAGGTATGTCACAAAACTGGTCATGTTCTTACAGATCCTCACCTAATAACGAAGACTCAAACCCTTACCAAACAATAAATTGAGTTTTTGTAATGATCTTCTTTACAACTAAACCACTGTCTGAAGTGCTGATTGGATAACAATTAAGCAAAAAAATCATACATTTACGTATACATTTATGTAAAACGTATGTAGATTAACTGGTACAGCCGAATAAATACTTTTAATAAATGCAAAATGTTATATTAGATAAACTAAAACATGGTGGCGTGGTGGTCGGTGCTCTTGGCTTCATATGAGAGGGTCCTAGGTTCGCTTCTCGTCCAGTGGCCTCTCTGTAAATCCACTTTTGGACCTGGTGCTGCAAACCAGATACAGCTCGTTTTGACTGGACTGCTGGGTTCTCTGGGGCACTCGATTTCAAACCTTAACCACCCAAAAAGAACAGACTTGAAGATTTCAAAATGACACACACTGCAGTTAATAGTCATGTACTGGAGAGCATGTGTGACTAAAAAAGCTTTGTGCATACTTCTGGGAATGAGGGATGGCTGCTTTTTTTCACCATGAATATAATAATGGTTATCTATCAGCACCATTGAAACCTAATATCCCCCTAATCAAACATTCTAGAATTAGACACAGCGATGGAGGTCAAAATTCTCTAGGACACTATGACGTTCTGGCATTTTTTCCCTTTGGACTGTAGACACAATGTATTATAAATAGATGAATAAATACTGAAAATGAGACGGAAATGGTTAAATCTGACAATGAGCAAGATAAGCAAAAATTAAAATAGGTCTGGATCATGTTTAAGTAAATCAGAAATCACCTTTGAAATGAGATAATTTTAGTGACTTCTCTGCAGTATACACCAGATAACTGATTGACATGAGTTAAAAATAACGTGTTTAATAACAAGTGATCTTTTCTATCCCTCCTTAGAAAGGTCTGTTCTAGCCTGATCCTTGTTGTTAGAGGATTTGGGTCCCTATGTGCCAGCCAGTCAAGCAGAACAGCAAATAATCAGCCTTAAAGCAAAGTATCTGATCTGTCACCAGTCTGTTTTTTAACTCAGACTTGGAGCAAAGAAATATGTTTTTTTGAACACAAGGTAGTAACAACAGATGCTTCAGCTTGATCCAACTTGTCAACAAATGGATTGAAAAACAAGCTCTGCTGAAAGCAGATCAACTGTCAAAGTTGGCCTGATTTGAGCATTATTCATCACTGATGAAAAGTCACGGCACGCAACACAAACTATACATGGGTGAGACACTTCATTTGCTACTCCTACCTTGTATCTCCATTCATTTTGATCAGCTCCACACTGATGAGCATTTGGTGGTGGATTATTCTTAACATGGTAGTTTCACTGAGATGGTAGTGGCATGTCATTGTGTGTGTGTGTGTGTGTGTGTGTGTGTGTGTCTGTGCCTGAGCTGCTGGAATGTCCACTTACTGTGCATTCTATTAGTCCACCTTGCAGATTGTACACCTGATGCTGCATGGTTTGTGCTAGTCCTTCATCAGTGATCAGTTTCTGACCACAGGACACTGTTGGCAGTATATTGTTGGTTGGTGGATAATTTGTAGTCCAGCAGTGACACCAAGGTGTTTAAAAACTCTAGCGTGCACGTACACACACAGTCACACACACACACACACACACACACACACACACACACACACACACACACACACACACACACACACA
>JBBJLS010071935.1:0-10733 GCA_037577275.1 Bryconaethiops microstoma
TATAGAGAGAGAGAGAGAGAGAGAGAGAGAGAGAGAGAGATATGGTGTGTGTTTGTAAATGTGTTCATGTCTTTAAGCTGTTTAAAGAATCTAAAGGTTTATGTATGCAGTGATGGATCTGAATCTGTATCTTTACACAATCTCTCCTTTTCTTCATCTTTATGATATTTCTCATTTTACTAAAAGCACAGTAATATTTAAAAAGTGTCCACAGCACACAGTGTGAACAGCATGAAATTATTCCTCTGCATTTAACTTATTCACCCGAGCCACCAATGGGAGCAGTGTGTCGGGACGGTACCTTACTCAATGCTACCTCCACACTTCCTATCTAACCTTTTTACCTACACAGTAGCTGTCATATACTCAGTGTGTTAACAGTGTTTTAAGACCCCTTAATCCTTCTTTAGCTACACTATAAATACAAACAGTGTTTAATTAAAAATAGTAAATTGACCTAAATCAGTTGTTATCAAATTGCTATTAACACTTGCTTTTAGTAAGTTACTTGTAATTTGTGGTTGAACAATCTCGGGAAATAGTGTACATTTTACATTACTGTGTTTTGTGAGTTTCCATGAACAGGAGGGCATTCACATGGCAGAACATCAGAACATGTCTGGATGTATCTGGCACACTTTCCCTCCTTCTCCATACACAGATTGCAGGCACACTTACACCAGAGGTAGTTGAAGTGTTGCATAGTTGTTCTTTATTTGTAGAAATTAAAACAAAACCAAAGGCACGAGGGAACTACTACCAAAAGGAGAAACAGAAAACATTCATCCAAGCCAGGGCGACGGTGGACCTACGACCTGGGTCCACCCAAATTAAACTTAAATACCAAACCTCATTACTTCTGAGCACACCGGCACCTGAACTAATCATATACAAAAATTCACACCCGGAGTGCTCAGGATGATAAAATAAAAGACATGAAACACAAATACAAAAACTTCAACAAGGGTGGACTATAGCGGCCACCCACTGTCACTGCCTCCAGGCCTGACAGTACCCCCCTCGTAAAGCGCACCATCGAAGCGCCCACGGAACGCGCAAAGGCAGAGGATGGGAAGGCGGAGGCTAAGAGCAGCGTCACATGAGCCCCACCCAGCCATCTCTCCCAGGATAAAATCCTGGCCAGCACTCCGCATGGCCAGGGCGGTCCGCATGGGTCTCCTGGTACGCTCCCCTTTGAGTCCCGACCCATGTTCTGGAGCTCCTACCAGGGAGCCCCACTCTGTACTCGGGGGCGGAGCCCCCTACCGAGAGTCCCACACTGTCCTCAGGGGTGAAGCCTCTTCCCAGGAGCCCCTCCGCAGGGAGCCTGTCATGGTATTCGGGGGCGGAGCACCCTACCGGGAGCCCCTCTCTGTCCTCAGGGGTGGAGCCCCCCAACGGGAGCCACTCACAGTTCTCTGGGGCGGAGCGCCCTCCTGGGAGCCCTTCAGCGGGGAACCCCTCACTGTCCTTGAGGGCGGAGCCCCCTACTGGAATCCCCTCTCTGTCCTCGGGGCCGGAGCCCCCTCCTGGGAGCCCTTCAGCAGATAACCCCTCGCTGTCATTGAGGGCGGAGCCCCCTACCAGGAGCCCCTCTCTATCCTTGGGGCCGGAGTCCCCTTCCTGGGAGCCCTTCAGCAGGGAACCCCTCGCTGTCCTCAGAGCTGGGGCCCCTTACCGGGAGCCCCTCCCTGTCTTCAGGAGTGGAGCCCTCACTGTGGACTCCGCCTGAGTCCTCGGGCCGCCCCTTTCTGTCCTTGTTAGTGGAGCCCTCAGCAATGCAGACAAGCTGAATAAGATGGAAATATTATTAAAACGATAATATTATTAAAAGGTAGTATTAACCAGCTATCCATGGAGTATAAAGTTTAAAGATAAGGGTGTTTAAAGATAAGGGTATTTGTATAAGAAAGATAGCCAAACTATTTACACAACAGAAAACATCAGTGGACTACTTCCAGTAACGGAGTAGTCTTTGACAGGTCGTGACTAGAGACTACGTGCTTGAAGCGGAGTGCTCCATATCAGATTCGATTTACCGCCGAGTCAGAAGAAGATAAAGATGTGAGTTCCTAACATTTTAATGTACTTTTGAATTTGTGATACTAAAATTGAATAACATCCTAACTGAAAGGGTGAAAAGTCTGCAGAGGATGCCATTTGCCAAGCTGATTACGTCACGCCAGTTTTACCTTATCATCGAGTTTATCAAAGCCTCAAATTTTTTAATAATGCGTGAGTAAGATGCTGCTATTGTAGCTGTTAGTGCGTATTTCCAATATAAATGCTTATATATACATTTAAAAGGTTTAATGAAATGAAAAACATGTTTGTTTGGCTGGTATTAGCTGATGTAGTAGTTAGCTATTTAGGTCCTCTGTTGACACTACTGAGAATAGAGATATGGCATGTATGCACCAACATCGTCATTTTTATTACCTCAAAGCATAAGAGAGAACTATGTATTAGTTGTGTGGATGGTTTAGACATTTTTTTATAGTGGTTCATATTGATAATCAAAGTGTTTTGAGTATTTTATTTCTGTTCAAGGCAAGGGGTGGGCAACTCTGGTCGCCGTTCTCCAGCATGTTTTGGTGATTTCCCTGCTCAGAAACACCTGGTTCAACTCCCCACTTATTGTCAGGTTTAGAGAATGTGTTTGAGGAAACTGTGTTGGACACCGGCCCTCATTTTTTTCAGAAAAATAATTCTCTATAGTGTTTAATTTTTAATGTTTAATACCCACCCTCTCTCTACTTTTTCAGGTGTTTGCTGAGTTAATAGAATTGCCAGTAAGAATCTTGAGGGAGACTTATTTGAGGCTCTGGACCAGTACGTCCTGCATTTAATCAGGGAACTGTTGGCCAGAAACTCAGGGAGCTGATGCAGCACATGAGCTGGATGGTAAGTTTGGTTCATTTTGCTTTTGATCTGTATGATAGTTCATCAATCTAGTTCTAAATGAGATGATCCAGACCAACCTGTTGTATTTCCTGTCTGACTTGTGCTTGTGCATTGCAAATTACTCTTTTAACTGGTCTTCTCTCTCTCTGTGTATCATTACACACCAGACGTGACAGTACATCGCTATGTTGTCCTCAAAAGCATTCCCATTTTACTTGGTGACGACTCCAATGAATTCTTCAAGACATACTCTGTAAGTACTTGCACATAAGAAAACGTTTGGTCTGCATTAATATAGAACTATATCTGCTGACATAGACGATATAATTCTGTTTGCACAATATACAATATACATTTTGTACAGTGATTGATGTATTTCGTATAGCAAAACCTCCACAGCTAATCTGAGAGTTATTTCAACAGCCAATAAATAAAAATGAAATTTGCCACATAAACGTTGTACACATTAATTAATTAATTTTAAATCTAAGGAGTAGGAGTCTAGGTTGAAAAGTCAGTGTCACTGTTCAAGAATATATGGACCTTGTGGACCATAGCTTTAGTTTAACCATACCAAATTTATTTTGTTGGCTTTATTGTAACACTCCAGTGTGAACACATCCATATTCTCTAGCAAATGCTTTCAGCACTAAAAGTGAGTTTTAGAAGAGCATAAAATCCATGCTGATGAACGTGTGTGTGATTTATAGGATAGCGTGAGAGAGGAGGCCCTAGAATGCATCACTGTTGGTGTGCTGACAGTTGTCAGCGAAGATAGCCCTCACAAGGGTCCAAGTTCAGTGGACCTCCAGCCCATCTCCACTGCCATCATTCTGGAGGGAGGTATTGTCATGGATTGTATTTAAAAACTTGCCTCAGGCAGTTTCTGTTATTTGGGCTTACCCATGCTTTGCATTTGGATTACCCAAAATGCATGGCAAATACACTTAACTTCATTCAGACCATGATGCTTGGACTGGGAAAGAAAAACCTTGTTAACTCTGAAGAACAGTCTGGGTTAGACCAGTAAAGAGCCATCAGCTGTCAGAGAGCTGTCAGATACTTTGTAAGTTATGCAGCTATTAATGTTCTCCTCTTATCAGAGAAAGTTTGATGCTTTCATGCAACTGAGCTGGATTGTTTTTGATCTCAGTTTAAAAAAAATCCATTAAAGTCTGTACCATGTTATGCTGGTATGCTAATGGTGGAAATAGCGCCACATTGTGTTGCAAAGAGTTGTTGTTAGATAATGTTGTCAGAAAGGAACCTAACAATGTTGACCTGTTTACATTTGTGTAACTTTTAATAGTTGTAATGTAGTACAAATACAAACCCCAAGGAGTGATGTTTTTCTTTGTGTTGGTTTAAACCTTGGAATGATGCTTGCTTTGGGACACAAAAGCATTTGTTGTAGTTTCAGTTTTGATCAGAAATGCAATGATTTTGCATGCACTGACGTCCTGTGTTTACCTGTTTAATACTGTCAAACTGTTACATGTATAGAATTAGCTCACAGTAATGTGGTTTTATTTTTGCCTTGTCCATGTCATGTTCTACAGTCAAATCATACCACAAGTTTGTTGTTTAGCTGCTGTTTTGTACTTGAATCTACAAGAAAGTGATACTTGGTAACAGAGCACTTGAGGCTGAATAATAGATTTAATACATACTGTTATTACAATGGCCTAACAGACATAGATCACACTATGAGCAGTTTTACAATTAGCTTTAAAATACATATTAAATATGACAATATAAAACACAAATTTTATTTTGGAGAATTGGAATCAAAAGTAATACCAATATCAAACGTTTATTGTTCAGCCTAGATCTGTCAATGATGCAATTTTAAAAAAAATAAATGTTGTAATGTAGCTGAATAAACCCAGTGAGTGTTGTTTTAAAGTATATTATTGTGGTGTTATTGCGTTTATTAGATAATAACAAAATAGATAAGAAATGAGAGAAAGAGAGAGATTGGACCCAAACCTGGGTCGCTGCGACAAGGAGCCATTCAAGGAAATTGGTTTGTTTAATTTAAGTGAACTTGAAAAATGAGTGAGTAGTAAGTTGTCGGTATTTAGTCATTCTAAGTGGGATTAAATTTGTATCAGGCAGTCCACACAAAATTAAAAAATTAAGTTAACACTAAGAATAGCAATTAAGTTACATAAAGTTAATTTTTTTTTGTTGTACTACTTGATTTAGTACTGCACACTGAAAATAAACAATAAATAATGCTACTTCAGCTTTGACCTGATAATGTTCTTCAGATGCTGAAAACCAATAGAGAAGATGTTAAAAAGCCTTATGCTGGAAAAATCACAACCATTTATAAATCATACAAGCTTTTAAAAGACACCCCTGAAGACGCCCCTGCTGTTGAAGAAACAGTTGCAGGTCAGCTTAAAAGTAGAAACACTGCATAAGTAGAACAGACAGTTCTTTAGTCAGTACATCAAAGCAGAGTAATGAGGATAAAAGCCTCTGCCATGACCTCAAACTTGCCACTCATGCTTTAAATAATGTTCTCATAAAGTGAATTTCACATAGGCTTAATAGAACTCACCTCCACATGGAAAGGGAACATTTTCTTGCTGCTAAGTCTGGAACTTCTAGTACTAAAACTCAGTATTGTCCACATCTTTCTAATCTAGCAACCAAGCAAAGCATTACACCTGCCACACAAACATCCATTTATGAAGTCAGGTCTTCCTTTGAGCATCCTCATGATCAGCTGATTATTGTTCTAGAGTAGATTCCTGTCCTGCATCATCTTTCGTTAATGACGAGCATCATACCACCCTTCTGCACAAATGCTAGAAGAGTGACGACCATGCTCAAAGAAAACTAAAAGGTCCTCAACTCGAGATGAGCAAAGACACGAGACAGGTCCCAAAACATACTCCTCGCTTAAAACAACTCGATGCATTAGCCAAGGACATAGACCAGTATGACCCCATCTACTCACACAACACACATCTACTCACCTTCGTCGGCCCTTTAGGACCATGGAGAGCACCCGCGCTGGGCACGCGAGCAGGAGGCCGGCATTGCGGAACACAGACCAGCTGACTGTGATCAGAAGATCGGGATTGGGTTCTACCCCCTTTCGGGAGAAAAGAAACCTAGCTGCCACTACGCCTGCCTGCACCCTAGCTGATCACTGTCCTTCAGCACCTTACCCCTCCCCTCATGAAAAACCTCAGACACTTTGTGATAAATAAATACAGTTTTGTGTACCTTATTCCCCTTGTCTGTGTCTTTGTATTCGTGCCCTGGCACCTGGAGGTGCCACAAATCTCTGTATCAAAATATATTTTACATGCATAAAGAATTTATATATAAATATATAAACGATGCATGTCATAACGAAGGTAAATTCAGGGACCACTCAATCAATTTAAATGTAAAACCTAATTTTATGAGCTCCTACTAAAGACTACTTTATTACAGGACATTACTCAACTTAATGTCAATTCTGAGAGTGATGTTCCCTTAACAAGAAAATGTCATATAGTTTGAAGCAGACTACCTTCCACCTTACATTTCATGAACACTGATTCAAGAAGCTACACAAATCTCTGGACACCACAAAGATTATCCGCATGCTGATTATTTGGATAGCACTTTGACATGTGTACCACTTTGACAGGTGCATCTAGCTTAAAACACTAACCCTTTATTAAACATCCTCTGTTCCCCAGACTCGATGATGCATTTCCATCAAGAGCCACCTAATCTTTCCAATATGAGTAGAAAAACATATGTGTTTCTCAGGCAATTTTTAAAGCAATGCTTAAAGGCCTTAAATACAGGTAACTGTGTCATAACATGTTAACCTGACTACCACTAAAGACTTGCCCAAATGTGTTTTTCAGTCTTTCAAATGTTTTTCTTGGATCACCAAAGTGCAGAGATGGGACTGAACAACTTTATTCATCATGGACTTGATTGCCCCACAACATACACTTGGATCATGGACGACCTTTTGTGCTCTTCAAAGTATGATAAAGTCACGTTTGAAGACCAAAGGGAGAATGTAGGTACCCATGCGGTACAACAGCTGGCAGTGCCACCCGAAATGCACAATACAACATTCCATCAAAATGGGGAGGTGTCTTCTCCTGGAGGTGCAGAGACTGTCCTAAAAGATGGTCACAAAAAAACAATTTTCTCTCTGTAGTGTCTCCCAGTCAAAGGAGACCTCCCAAATGAAGGCACCATGTTTTGTCTGCAAGACAAAGAAACTAACCATTGTTCCAGACAGGGAACAAAGAAACTTGCTAAGTTTTAGTAACTTAGCAAAAGTTCAGCTTAACTATGTGGTCAGTGTTGCCGCAAGCCATCAACAAAGTGAAACAGGCATTTCTGCGGCCTTTGCGTAAGTAAGTGAAATCCTTCATTTTAAAAACTGCAGTAAACTTCATCGCCTAGACCTCGGTGGAACAGATGAATCTACAGTCTGAATTTTCCCTCCATTATTCCACAGAAACTTTGTGAGGATGACGGACTGAACTTAAGATGTTTGCAAAATATCTAATTACGTGAGATTGAACTTTTCTATTTTCTTTTGGAAAGAAAATGCTGAAATTAATTTTGTAGAAGTTTTCATGTTCATGTTCATTAAATTGTGTTTAGGATCTAATGTGTGCACAGCAACACATTGATCTTTGTATGCAATCATCGGGACCTCGCTCCCATCTGTTCAAGTATTGCTGTTTATACTTCTGCCCTCTGGAAAACGTTGCCACAGTGTGTACTGCAGAACAACCAGATTTAACATGAGCTTCTTCTCCCAGACCATCAGAATACTAAACTCTGTTAAATAACTGAACGTTCTGTACATGTCACATACATGGACTGTCTGATCACACATATTTCAAATGATCTGAACACTAACCCACACATTCAAACTTATAACCCGATAATGCTGCTAGTTTCTGTGAAACCTTTTGCTCTCTTACTCACTGTGCAATTTATAAAGACAAATAGGTCTTAATTTTACATTGTATTTATATAGTGCAATAATACAGTCACTGTGAATATTGTATATGTAGTGCAATAATACAGTCACTGTGAAACGATATGCAATATTTTCTTTCATACCACTGACTGGTTTTACATTTATATATATGTTTTTGTATTTAATGTACTGTGCGCTGCTTTGTGCTATTACCTACTTTCTGGGTAAGAGGTGAAATGTCCATTTGTTGTCTTGCACGCGCTTGCACATTGAGCCTGGAGAAGCACAATTTCGTTTAGCTATGCATCCATTGTTGTACTATTGTATGGTATGAATGACAATAAAGTTCACTTACTAACTTGCTTGCTTACTTACTCTCTCACATGCTGTCTCTCTCTTTCTCTCTCATTATCTTTGTCATACACAAAGGAGCTTGTACAATGCATGCTCAGTCACTCCGTCACATTTTCAGGTAAACTAGAACATACTGATGTCCGTCTGATTGTTTTACTTGTGTTTTAGAGTAGACTGTGTTAATAAAATTTCATTAATTTTCACCAAATCGATTTATTCTTAATGCCAAAATATAAATCAAAAGAATTCAAATTTGTTAAACAACCTTAAGAACTCGAATTGATAATATAACCTGTTTTGTTAGAAATGACAAACTGCGATATTTGTGATTTGATTATGGTTAGACTGGTTTGATTCGTGAGGGCAGACCACACAGAGCCATTTACACGTGCCTTTCACCTTTTTGCTGTAATGAAAAGACTCACCTGGATGCTCCAGAGATTTTAATGAATAGTCTACCATCACATTCCTCTCAAACATCTGCCATGACATGTACCATAATTGGTTTCATGCCTGCCAGCCCCTGCATAAAGCCCTAACTGATTTTCTTGATGTTTTAAAACCACTTTAGGCTCATATCGAACTTATTAACAGCCATGCTCTCATCCCATAGTTTATATGTCTGGCACAATCCTGTATATGTCATCCACCTGACTTAACATTTCCCCACTGGGTTATCTTCCTGAGCTTAGTCTATATGTGTCTGTTTAATCTTACTTGTAAATGTATACTACGTTGTACCCTAAGCTACCCAGTGCTGCCCAGAGGAGGGTGGGTTCTTTTTCTGAGTCTCAGACCCTTTCAGTCTTTTCTTGCTTCTGCTTATAGTGATGTGTGCAATATATAAAGCTGCTTTTACAGCAATGATTCTAATGAAAAGCTTTATACCAATAGATTTAAATGTAAATGATCTACATTCTTGTCTTGCTTCATTGCACTGCAGTTTTTATTCTTATCTTATTGAATATCAATTTCAAAAAGGCTTGTGTCTGCTGACAGTTGCCCCAAAAAGTGAAAAACAAATTTATGTTTTTTTATTCCATGTATATGTTGCCATCAACTTTATGAAGCAAGTTACAAAGTGACCACAGTGCACATCACACATATGCCTGGTTTAAAAAGACTAGTGCTGCTGTTAAAAGACTAAAAAAGTTGTTCATTTATAACTACTCTGCGTGGGTTTAAATTTGAGTTAATATTTGACATACCAGTGTATGTGTGGGGGTGGTGGGGCGGGGAACATCTTTAGGAGAACATCTACACAGTCATGTTTCATTCATTCCAGACATTGCATAAATGTTGCCTCATACAAGACATGACTAGAGTGTTCTCTCACCCTAGGAGTTTTGGAGTCTCTCTTTATTCCTCACATTCTGAAGGGCATCCTCCTGTTCTCTGGCTTGTGAGATTTTGTGACTGGCATTTAGAGGAGTGGCTTTCCGTTTGGAGACTTTAGATCCTTTACAGAGACAGAAAAATGTTTCATTCCGTCTTTGAATGTACTCTTCTTATGAAGGCAAGCAAGGCAGTCTGCTCTCAACAGGCTGACAATGCAGTCAAAAGTAAAAAGTAAAGCTGAAAACGAATAGATCATGAGCGAATCAGTGAGCAGACTAAAGCGCAGGGACACATTTCAGTTTAGTTACTCTGCTTGAGCAAATGTTTACACAAAATTGTGGATCTGTCACTCTGGCAGTATTATTGGCTAATTTACTGCAACAGGACTGACATAAAAATGCTTCCATTGACAAGTTGTATAATGCGACATATCCCAGAAAAATAAGAAAACAGGACAACATATCGGAATGGATGGTAAAATTGTATTTATTTCAGATAGGAAAATAAAAAACAACACAATTAAAAGAACTGCAAGTAAAGAAATATGTATTGTTAATTGTATATTAATGTTTGCTGATTCATCAGTACACACCATAACTGTGATAATGGACATCCAGTTTGATTCACAAGCGTAGCTAAGCACAATGTCAAGCTCATGTAAAGATAGCGTTCCTCGTACTATATGCACGTCCTAATGGCGGTTACCCTCATTATCTTTACGAGTTTAAACCTTTACCCAATACAGTAATCCCCCAGTTTTATGCGGATCAAGAGTCGCGGATTCAGTCGCACATGGATTTATTCTGAGAACCGAACTCTCCGCAATACGTGGAAATCTCCACAATAACCTGGAAACTGCGAATATTGCTTTTTTCGTGGCAATATGTTTTTTTTTTAATGCATTTTAGTTCTAAATTATTAAAAATATATAATTTACTAATAACATAAATAGTAATCCAATTATAAATTCAGCTAAATTTCCAGTTATTGGCTGCTGCCCTCCTGCTCTCCTGTTTTTGTTTCATTCTTCTAAAAGCCCTGTGCCGCCCAAACGCTCTGCCCTTCTGGCAATGCAGCTCAGCATCCCAGGCGAGAATTACAGGCCGACGGCCTGTTCGGGGGGGGGGGGGGGGGGGGAGGTTTCGTTTTCACTTCAGTTTAATACCTTCCC
>JBBJLS010071936.1:0-10733 GCA_037577275.1 Bryconaethiops microstoma
GAGAGAGAGAGAGAGAGAGAGAGATGGAGAGAGGGAGAGAGAGAGAGAGATGGAGAGAGAGAGAGAGAGAGAGAGATGGAGAGAGAGAGAGAGAGAGAGAGAGAGAGAGAGAGAGAGAAAGAGAGAGAGACAGAGAGAGAGACAGAAAGAGAGAGAGACAAAGAGAGATGGAGAGAGATAGAGAGAGAAAGAGAGAGAGAGAGAGGGAGAGATGGAGAGAGAGAGAGGGAAAGAGAGAGAGAGAAAGAGAGAGAGCGAGAGAGAGAGAGAGAGAGAGAGAGAGAGAGAGAGAGAGGGAGGGATGGAGAGAGAGAGAGAGAGAGATAGAGATAAAGAGAGAGAGAGGAAGAGAGAGATGGAGAGAGAGATAGAGATACAGATAAAGAGAGAGGGAGAGAGAGAGAGATAGAGATAAAGAGAGAGAGATGGAGAGAGAGAGGGAGAGATAGAGATAAAGAGAGAGAGATGGAGAGAGATAGAGAGAGAGAGGAAGAGAGGGAGTGTTGGAGGCCTTTTTTTGTTTGGTTTTGTTTACGATTGCACTGGACGGCCGTTCGTGACTTTGCTCTCAGGAAAATTATTTTCATAGCCAGTGACGTTGTAGCAGTGGCTGTTTGTGTAATAGAGTCGCACCTTCACTCCTTTTCCAGCGGTGCCATCTCAAAGAAACTCATCCTTTTTGTTTCACGAACGGCAACAAAGGGACTTTTAAGTTTTTGAACTTAAAGTTGAGTTGAGATGAGACATCTGAGCAATGTTGCAACATCAGTAAACTCAAGCTTGCAACAGGCATTTCTGCAGCAAACATGTTCCTAATCTGAAACTGCAGAAAAAAAGGACAGTTAACACTTAAGTCCTTAAGGTTTCAGTTTAAGTGAAAGAACGGCTGAGTTCTGTTTCTGTCTATGTGTGAAGAAGAAGGACAAATGGCTTGAGTTTGAATGGAAAAAAGGAAGCTGGGTGTTCTGTGTGAGTGAAGAAGGGATTCGTGGACTGTAATCTTCTCTGGTGATGAGACTGGAGGGAGATTTTACTGGTGTGTTTTTTTTTTTATTCTACTGTGTGATTTGCTTCATTTGTGTGTTTGTGTGATCACTGTGGATGTGTGTGTCTGCACAGGTGTTCGTTTATCTCCTTGTCATCTGCACCAGCCAATGAGTTTTTTGTTAGTAGACTCACCCTGTCAGATGACCTGATGCAGCCAATGGGAGGCTAGTAAGGGTGGGATTTGGGGATTTAAAAGATGGCGGTACGCCATTGCAAGGGGGCAGCAGAGTGGGTGGGGGGTTAGGCATCAGGGGTCAGCAGAGCGGGGCGGGGGGTTAGACGTCAGGGGGGCAGCAGAGCAGAGCGGGGTGTTAGGCATCAGAGGGGCAGCAGAGCGGGGCGGGGGGTTAGGCATCGGGGGGCAGCAGAGCGGGTGGGGGGTTAGGCGTCAGGGGGTCAGCAGAGCGGGGCAGGGGGTTAGGCGTCAGGGGGGCAGCAGAGCGGGGCGGGGGGTTAGGCGTCAGGGGGGCAGCCGAGCGGGGCGGGAGGTTAGGTGTCAGGGGGGCAGCAGAGCGGGCGCTGGAGTACAGCCAGCTGGGGAACCGAGAGTGCCGCTGGTTTTTACGCCTGTCTGCCACAGTCCTGGGCGACTGATTAGTTATTGCCCAGGTTTATTCTGCTCCACTGTGTCGCTACGCCATAACATTTTTCAGAGGGGAAGTTGGACTAAGCCTAAGGCCGGGACTACTTGGGGACTGTGCTGCTGTCCTTTCGTTGTGTCTGTGGGGGGGTGGTTTGGTATTTACTGCTGTAAAGCTCGTGTGCTGCTGCATTTTTTGTATCTGGTATCACTGTTCGTAAGACTGGTCTAGACCGTGTGTTTTTACTGTGACTTGGGGTCGGGTTATTTTTCTGGGATTCTCTTATGCACTGTCCGTTTTTATAAATTGTATATTAAAGTTTTTGGTGGAAATTAACCCAGTTGTTGGTTTGTGTGCTCAACCCTGGAAACGAAACTGATAGTAAAAATAAGTTCTTTAGTATTAAGTTTAGATTTCTTCAAACACAGTTTAAAGTCATTAAAGTCAAGTTTTCAGTGTAAGCTGCTTTGTTGTGCCCAGATATAAAAATTCAACCTCACATGATCTTTGCAAATATATATTTAGCAAAGTTCAGTCCATCATCCTTACACATTTTCTGTGGAAGTTTTTTTTACTGCTAACATGCCTGTTGCAAGCTTGACTGTATTGATGCCTTGTTGTTAAAACTTTAGTTAGGTTATAAAAACTTGGACAAGTCCTTTTGTTCTCTTTCTGGAACAAAGAGGGCGAGTTTCTTTGTCTTCTTTCAGACAAGGAATAAGATGGTGGCCTCCCTTGAGTGCCTCCACGTTCGTGGCAGATTTAAGAGAGAGAAAGATCTGCCTTCATCCTTCAGGGCATACTCTGCAGACTCTACCCTAAACCTGGCATTTCTGGTGGTGTTTCTACCTGTTGGACTGCATGGGTACCTAAAAGGTGGTACTGTAACTTTCTCCATCTCCCTTTTCTGTTTCTAAGACTTTGTAATGTTCTACTGTCATTTCCCCTGTTTCCTTGCCGTGTGTCTGTCTGACCTGAGAGTTTGTTGCTGTTTTGATGTCTGTTGCCACCCTAGTTCTGCCTCTTCCTTCACACTAGTTTCTTGTTATATATATATATATATATATCTCAGAATCAGAATCGTGTTTATTGGGCAAGTATGTGAGCGACACATACAAGTTGTTTGGTTCCGGTCGATGGTGTCTCTCAAGCACAGCAGTATAAAAACACAACAATATATGAACGACACGATGAACAATATACTGAGAGATATAATAAATAATAAACAATCCACAGTGTGAATCCATAGAATGGATTTATATTTATATAAATAAATATGATGCCCCGCTGATGCCCCTTCTCCTGGTTCCTAGTTGACGGCATCCTCGTCTCCTGGTTCCTTGTCACTGGATGCCCCATAATGCATTCCGATGCCATCTGTTCCCCAGGAAAGTGATTCATGCATGTTCGGCTGTACACATGATGTAAAAGAAAACAAACCAGTTCACCTTTTTCCGTTGTTCCGTGATCCAGTTCTGATGCCCACATGCTCAGTGTAGACACTTTCAGCAGTGGGCAGGGGTCTTCATGGGCACTCTGCACTCTAGCCATTACATTTCACTCTTGTCAAAGTCACTTTTATTCTTGCTCTCATCCATTTGTCCTGCGTACTGGACTATGATTTCCACTAAATCATACTCCATTCAGTCATAAACTTGTGGAATTAAAGTTTGTCAAAATAGTAATGGGCCAAAAGTGTCCCAAAATACTGCAAAAAGCTAATTACTTCTTACTGAATATGTCTGTTTTCCCCTCGCAACAGCTTTGTAACCAACAGGTCCATTGCTGCAGGCTCAAAAACTGGTTAACATGTACGGCATTAATTTAATGTAGAAAAAAATGGTTTTAAATCAAATAAAACACTACTACAGCGTTTTGACTGAGATGACAGAAGCAGGCAGAGGCGGATCATTCTGGTTGGACAGGCGACAGAATCTACACATTCCAGACTGTCTCACTACTTTTTCTTGTACTCATTAGTGTAGAACACTTTAAAAATGGTTCCTGTTAGTTTAAGACTACATGACTGATGATTTGTGATTGGTCAGTGGGAAAGTGTGAGGTTAAGTAAACATTTGTATCTTCGAAAAGAATAGCAGGAATGCCAAGTAAGCAAGGCTCTCGAATGTCTCGTGTGTTGTCAGGAGCTGAGTAGCAGGAAATAAAGTGTTCCATGTTCCAGTGGAAGGAAATTGTCTGGCAACAATGCAAGATGTTTGTCCTCTTCGGGCAGGCAATTAAAAAAATGTGACAAGGACTGTTTTGGCATGTGCCGTTTTTCTTAACGGCCTCGCCGACCTTTTGGTTCTGTGGGCACGTACTGAAACGGCCGACATGATGGAGAGGAGAACGTAGGTCATTTGCACCATGGTGACATGCTGGCACTCTCTGTAGCAAATGTCACACACACTGAATGGAGAAAAGCCACTGGACCATGTGAAGCCCATTAAGATGAGAATATTTTGTTCGTCCTGTAAATGTCTGAACCTAGTTTGTAATTTCAATGGTAGAATAATAGACTTTTTTCATTTATTTTATTTTATTATTGTGTTTTATCTTACTTTTTATTTGACACTACTCTGGTGTCTCGTGTCTCTCTGTGTCTGTGTGACGTGTCAGTCACCACATAATCAAGTTTTCTGATTCTGATTCCGATAAAAAACGCATCTCCTTGGCTGCTGTTCTTCGGACTGGCAAGCGTTCCGGTTTTCAGTGGTGAGGGTGAGCCGTGATTCTAAATCTAATGAGTTAACAAGAAATATTTTATTTGCTAGCCTGACTCAGAGATTATTTCTATTTTTTAAGTGACGCAGTTTCCTACAGTGAATAATACACATTCCGCACCTTTCTTCTCTAATTCAGTTCAGGAAATGCATAAAATGAGATTATTTGGGTCTGCATCTCACGTTCATCTCACGTTCATCTCACGTTCATCTCACGTTCATCTCACATGCACAGTGTTGAGGAACGTTGCTTCTGGCTAAATCACGCTTGGACAATTGTATTTAAGAAAAGGGGCCGAGATTCTCCAGCTGTATAAATATCTTACCTGACGTGTCTGGTCAAGTCAAATGGGCGTTTTTGTTTGTACGTTTGAATTTGTTGGTGTCTTCATGACCTAAACATATATATAAATTCTCTCTGTGCTTGTTGGCTCCCGAATATTGTGTTTTGTTCAGAAGGCTGTCAGAGTCGAAACACTCCTTATAAGGCCAGCATGAATGGGCGGGGCTGAACCGCTGTAGGATGAACGAGCAGATATGTTTAAACACATTGATTTTTTTGTCAATAAGTTTTTTTGCAGATTAATTCTGTGTATGGACTGAATGGACTGGGTTCGTTATGAAACATTAACAACGTCCACACTACAGTGTCTACAGCGGACATGGAAGATTCAACTTGACATGATATCGGCACTTTAAAGGGTTCATTCATTCATTCTCTGTAACCACTTAATCATTACTAGGGTCGTGGGTACCCGGAGTCTATCCCGGGGTCTACGGGCGCGAGGCAGGGACTCACCCTGGGCGCAGGGCACACACACACACACACACACACACACACACACACACACACACACACACACACCATTCAGTCACACACACACACCTATGGTCAATTTAGAATCCATGTCTTTGGACTATGGGAGAAACCTGGAGACCCCGGAGAAAGCCCCCACCCCCACGAAGAGAACATACAAACTCCACACACACACACACACACACACACACACACACACACACACACACACACAAGACCAGGCCCCCCAACCCTGGAGGTGTGAGGGAACGGCACTATCCACTGCAGCACCGAGGGGCTGGAAGCATGTATAACTATGAAACAGCTGTAAACATCTGGGCCTGATCGCTGCATATCACTTTTACACTTTTGTATTTCCTGAAGGTTTCTCGACCAGCACTTGCCTTAAAGCCCTCTCTGTGCATGCCTGCACTCTTCAGGAGGTTGTTGCGGAGGTCGATGTGCCTCAGGCTGGCCGGCAGCTCGGGCAGCGCCTGGACCCTGTTGTCGGCCAGCAGCAGCTCCTGGAGCTGCGGTAGAGAGCGGAAAGCGTCCTCTCCCAGCGCAGAGATCTGATTCCCTGTGAGGTCGATCCGCTTCAGCTGATCTGGCAACAGAAGAGCAAGACCTGGGATTTTAAACATGTTACTGAATATTTCTTTTTATAGTTTTGTTTAAACGTCCCTTGACATTTACATTACAGTCGTTTGCCTGAACAACATGAGGACACATTCAAGTTCCAGGACAATGTGGGAACCAGAGGAGAGACCATTTATTTCTATTTTTTATGACGTGTGGTGCCAAAAACAGTCAGGGCACATTTTTACATGACTCTTTATAACATGCTCTTTATTTCTTATAATTAATCAGTGCCTTTAAGATTGATATGTAAACGACCTCTGGTCTGATTGGTTGTCCTGTATCCTGCCTCACAGAAGAGACATTCTAGCAGACTGGGTGGGTGGGGCTAGATGAGATTAATATATGTGACATCACAGAAACTATTTGAAACAGGCCGCTTTTGCAGCTTAGATTCTATACCTTAGTTTTAAAATATTAATACACTGTATTTCTTATACTTACATAATTTGGTTTCCCATGATACTAGCACTTTAAATGATTGTTAATAATTCAATATATTAGATAATTATCGATATAATGATACGTTTTATATACAGTATATATACATAATAGTACATCTATATACTATATATATTTGGCTTCATCATGTATTGTGGAAAATATGGTCAATTGTGTTGTATAAAGTACGAATGTGTTAAAACATGATGTGTAAAGGTACAAGTTAAATAATGATAACACGTATTGTGTATCTCTGAATGAAAAAATAACAAAATTCTTAACTTTTACACAAGCTATGGGACCGGAAGTGTTTTCAGATGGGACTCGGACATGCCGCGGTCTTACTCAGGTTGAGGAAATCCTTGGCCTTGACCTCGGTGATCTTGTTGAAGCGAGCGTAGAGGTGTGTTGTGTCCTTGGGCAGCGGCGGGACCTCGGTTAAATCCGGATCATCACAATACACACTTCCACTGAGGCACACACACAGCAGGCATGTGGGCATCCCTGCAGAGAAGCGAGAGTAAAGACATCTTCCACCACAAGAGGGTGTGAGGGTCGCAGTGGAAGTGAGGGAGGCACCAGTTTCCTAACCTACTGTTTGGTGTGAGGCTGCTGAGTGTTTAGTGAGGCGTGTCCTAATGAAGATCAGATGCTCCAGGCTGAATTCTCACTCACCCAGACCCGTCTCTGGGCCGAACAGGCCGGGGCCCAAGAAGTCCAAGGTCGGTAGAACTGGAGGCTGTATGGTCTGGGGTGGAAGGGTCACCTCCTCTGTGTGGACTTCAGGAACAACTGCGGCATGGGGTTGATTAACAGTAGGTGGAGGCGCCACAGTCCCAACCTCAAGCTGCAAGAGAAAGAAAGACGAGGTAAAGCAACATTAAAGTGACACGTCAGAGAAAAGTCAAATTTACCTCCTTATAAATGTACACAATACAAATGTGACTTCTCTCTTACTCCAAATGATGATCTGAAGAGGTGTGTCCCAATACTTTTGTCCATGTAGTGTAAGTTCCAGTTACTTGTTAGCTACATTAGCCTAATATATGGACAAAAGTATTGGGACACACCTCTTAATTGTTGAATCTGGTGGCCTCTTACTTCTAGTGCAAAGGGGGGCCAACTCCAGATTAAAGGATTTGAATGCAGTGTCATTAAAGTCCCTGTTAGTATAATGGTCAGGTGTCCCAATACTTTTGTCCTTGTAGTGTATGTCCCACAAAATTTTCAGTATGACAAGAGCTTAGGCAAAATTCATGCTTTAAGATGGCGACTACCACCATAGTCATTTTAAAGCTTCCCTGAAGGTATCTCAGCTGTGCAACCAACAGTCCTGGGATTCAAACCCACAGCCTTCTGATCACAGGGGCAACTTCTTAACCACTAGTCCACCAGCCACCCCAAGTGTTGTTCAGTCATATAGTTCACAGTAAGCGCTGACGAATTTAAAACCTGGAGGTGGTTCGAGCAAGTTGAGTTTTGCTTCATCACTTTAGCACGGGAGCTATGAGTCTGATATTACCACCCAAATCTATTGCATAAATCCGCCAAAACGTCTCTTAAATCACTCAAATAATCTTTATTAAGATGGTACAGACTTGTCAGTGTGGTTCAGGATGCAGAATGACTATAAAAATGAACAAAACTTTACTGTTAATGTAGACAAGGAATAGTTTTATAGTTTGACAAAAAATCTATGAAATATTTTTTTTCTTTTGCTTAAGTATTCTTTTAAGCAAGTTTATTTGACTTTGTTTCCTTTATTTCCTTTATAATTTGTGGGGTATAAGCTACTGTGTCATGTTTTCTACAATAAACTCATACCTCCTCTGTAAAACTAAAGAAGGAAATGCCATGTCCTGTCCAGTCAATGACATTTGGTGTAAGGGGAAAATTGTGTAATTTGAGATTTTCACTGAGCTTTCACCTTAAGAGAAGAGAAGAGAAGAGAAAAGATAAGATAAGATAAGATAAGAGAAGAGAAGAGAAGAGAAGATAAGATAAGATTGTCATCTCCCTGTATGCAGCCACTAGAGACCACCAGAGTTGAAGTTTCATGTGATTTCTTGTTTAGTATCAGTCACAGCTGGGTTTTGTTAGTGCTGAGTGGTTGTGTTTGGTTATTGGTTGTGGGATTTGTGTTCCGTATGTATAAAAGGGGTTTATAAAGTGTTCATGTTTGAGTTGTCGGTCCACCGTCATACTGGGTGTTTGATTACTGTTACTGAATTGTATGCAGGCCCTCGTGCCGCTTTTGTTTTGTGAAGTTTATAAATAAACCGTATGGATTTCTTCAACTGCGCCTCCTGCCCCTGGTTCACCCAAACTGACGTGACTAAGATAAGATCAGATAAGACCTTCAGAGGTCCCACAAGTGGGAAATTTGGTCCAAAGGGTCCTCTGTAAGTAAGAGATGGTTCTGCTACCCACTGCTTACTGAGCAGAACCATCTGTGGAATCAAAATCAAGTGTGTTTTTTTCTACTTTAACCTAATTTCTATGCGTTCTCTCTTCACCTCCTCAAAGTGATAGTCATCATATTCCAAGGTTTCTCCATAGCTGTTCAGGTCCCATGTGTCCGAGTCCACGTCATAGTTCTCTAGGATGTAGGCCGCAGGATCTGAGTCGGCCGGAGGAGCTCCGCAACAGGATCCCAGCAGGGCCACAGCCACAGCAGCTACGTACAGAACCATCTGGAGGGAAGGGGAAGAAGAAACGACCTCTAGAGTCTCTGCCTGCCTTCGGTGACTGAAAAACATGTGGCACTGCAAAGGGAAGTGAACTCTCTTCGTATCGGCTATTCACGACCTGCATTAAAAAAACTAAGAAAATCCATGGGCATGTTTTTTTAATATGCGAAGTATAATTCAAATACATTGTGTGACGACTCTGAGCGCCATCTAGTGTTGGCAATTTACATTTGTGAATCCTAACAATTGTGTTTCATTGTGTTTCCAAACTCTGGAGTGTATTTCAGAATATACTACCTGTATACCAAAGACGTGTCAGAATCCATTTATAGAGCGACTACTGTTAAAATATGTGAGAGAATATTGAAGAATAGGTTTTAGACTGGAGCTGCTTTGCTGCTTCACTTCCATGATTAGACTGAACAGATTCTATTACTTCAACAAAGGAAAGGAGTGTTTGGTTTTCCCAGATAAGATAAGATGAGGTAAGATTAACCTTTATTAAATTTGCTTTGTCACGGCAGAAAGTGGACAGAAAACAAAGTTAACAGCAGCAAAAATTAAGAAAACAATAGAATAGAATAAAATATGGGCTGCTTTGGAAAAAATGTAGGAAAAAAATAATTTAAAAAGTTTTATCACAAATGTGTTCATTGGCTGTATATAAAATGGACTTCCCTGATTCAATAATCAAGGGTGTACCAACCAAATTACTATATTTACGTCATCTTACATACTAACATCTTGTTATTCTGACATGTGATGAGAGCATTTCTTTACTTTAAATATTTATTCAGAGCCTGCTAAAGGTTTCTTATGGGCTTTACCTCCCCTACAGTCTCCGATGCAGGAACATGATCCCTCTTATGTGTGAGTGCTGCTGTAATAATGAAGGGCTCCGTCCCAAACCTTGCTGAGATCTTAGGCCAATATTTGACTAACCTCATGAAAACTTTTTTTCTCTCCAGCTGCTCAAATATGTAACTGATTGATATGATTGAAGCTCAGATGGCAGCTCTAGAGAAAACGTTCTCTATGGGACGTCTCACGGTGACGGTTGTGTAACACCAGACAGGCAAGTGGTTACTAGTACTGTGAAAACAAAAACACCATAATTCATGTGTAACTACAGGCCTGATTCATTCAGGGGCATGTCTGAAATCTACAAATGCAATCTTTGACTTCAAAAAACATGAAGAGAATATTTGCTTTGCTGGCAAACATTGGAAAGTGGATTATGGGTTTTTTTCCACATAAAATAAACATTTTCTTGGGCCTTAATAACAAATAATGTCCTCTTCCAAAATAATTTCCTTTCTGAAGCTGCGGTCAACCACAGTCACCACTGGTAGATTCGGGTGGTGGGCGGGATTTGATAACGTTTTAATGATAATGGTCTAAAGTTGACTCCCTATGGGTGTCCTTCCAGTAGGTGTCATTAGACACTTCTCCCCAAAGAGTATATTGTACTCCTAGAGGTGAGAAAAGCAAGATGAAGTGCCCAATTATGAGCTCCTATAATGGGGAAGTGCCCCTCCAGTGGATAAAGTGTGGTGCAGCACCGTGAAGGACATCGATATATGCATAAGAATATGAGGAGGTTTTCTAGTGGAGAAAATCTGATGTGGTGGTGGTACACAATATGGACAAAAATACTGGGACACCCCTTATTTCTGGTGGCACCTTACTTCCAGTGAAGGACAATCCTACTGCTCCAGCAGACCAAGACATTCTGGACGGCGCCATGCTTCCAACTCTGTGGACCCAGTTTGGTGAAGAACCTTTTCTATTCCAGCATGACTGTGTCTCAGTGCAC
>JBBJLS010071937.1:0-10732 GCA_037577275.1 Bryconaethiops microstoma
CTCATGTGCAATGTTTTTACCAAGTGCAATTTACTAAGTGCAATGTTTCTTCTGTTTCTCCTGCTTACAGTTTACATCCATGTATATTTTGTATAATTTTGAGAGAATTTTTATTTATTTTTATTTAATACTATTTTCTACGTAGTACTTTCGTCTATTTTTATTTTATTTTATTCTATTAACTTTGTACTGTCCACTCTCTGCCGTAACTAAATCGAATTTCCCACTTGTGGGACTAATAAAGGTTTATCTTATCTTATCTTATCTTAAAAAATATTATTTACCATATGGTTTTTCAAACTTAGATGACTATTAGAAAAGTTTTTAATAGACTGCACATATAAAAGGTTTGGACGTTAACAACTTTTTGCACCACTAGAGTTACAAATGCAGCAAGAGCTCTGCAACATAAAATTAAACATCTGTCAGTATATATTTGATTTACCGAATTTTCCTAGAAAACAGGTTAAAAAGTCGAACAATTCTTCTAGATTGCAGTCCAAGGTTATCTAGACATCTTTTCTCCAATTAAAAAAAAGCGCATGGTAGAAGTGGTACAGCTGAGGAACAGCCAAGAGATAACGAGATCCAGTGGAGATTCAGTGGAGAAATTACTACCTTTATCTCTGCAGATCCCCATCAGCGCCAAGGCTTAAACCCAGACAATGTTTCAGTTTCAGAGTTCATCTGTTCACACATTTAATCCCATCTTCCCTGCCTATAAAAACGAAACCACTCGTTTTCTTCAGGGAAAACACAAGGTCATTAGGTGACTGATATGTGAGTCAGTTCCGACAACAGAGGGGAGTGAAAAACATTTGGCTCCATCATTGACTTTCAATCGTGTGCATGCTCCTGTTCGCCAACCGATTCGTTTCCCACCACTGAGCGGAACGGCTCTGTCTAACAGTATCCCTCCAACTCTTAGTGCTGATGACTTCAGGAGAGGCACTTCTTGGCACTCGCCATGTCTACACTCATTAAAACGGGGAAAGTGATGGAAAAAACACAAAGCAAACGCATTTACAGCACGCAGTGGCCATCAAGATGGAGAGCAGCAAGGTCCACAAGGGGTCACATGGAATGCATGTTGCTGTAACCATGACAACTATAGTTAAGTTTATCATTTATTTCCATTTAAAACCTTTTCTAGCTTCTAATTGAAGAGAGAGAGAGAACATGAAAGTAAAGGATATCTCAAACCTGCAATCACCTCACAATTAAATGGAATGCTGGTTGGAGCAAAAATATGTGCACCTATGCCAAGGACATTTTGCTTTGAAAAGCCCAGCTCCACATAGCTGGAACAGTATGTTTAGCTGCTCAGAAAAGATGGCAGTCCATGTAATACAGAAATTAGTAAATCTACACGCAACTTTTTTTACAAAAGCTTCTGATTGTGATTTCATTAGTAGCTGCCACTTTCAGCAGCTAGACAGTAAATTAAAGATACACTCAGACATCACATGGTGCCAGAAGCAGGACTGTCCCGTTGATCAGTTCTTGTACAAAAAGCTCAAGACAGGGGTGTAACGATATATTGTCATATTTTGATTCTGCAATACAAAACTGTAACAACGAATCGTGGACATGTGACAAATCATAATGGAGTACAGGCATTCTATTGACTGGGATATTTGATTTACCCACATTGTTTATAGTGGATAATTGTTTATACAACCCAGTCCAGTACATTCATGCCATACATATATTGTGCCACAACTGAACGGTCCTAATGTTTCTTCAGTTGCATTTCAGTCTAATTATTGTGTTGTTTTCAGTCTTACTGAATATCATGTCAACTGAGAGTAGCGAATTGCCAGATGAACAGAATCGTATTGGTACAGCTCTAGTTCAGGGTATTTATTTCTGAACTAAGAAAGGTGCAACAACCTGTTAAACCCCATCACTGTCTGGCTTTGTTCTCAGAGACTTTGCGGTCTGGAGGTCTGGTCGAATGAATGCAGCTGAAGCTCCAGCTATGCATCACATCACAGACTTCACTGTGCCTTTATACCCCCTTAAAATATAAACTCGTACAAAAAGTTGAGCTCTGTGGGTTTACTCACACGAAAACTCCAAACAGCAGGACTCGGATCCCAATCTCCAGCGCCAGGTCGCGCAAGCCTTTCCTTCGGTCAGGAGGAGACATCTTCATGGTCTTCTGGTTTCTTCTCTCCGCCTCTCTCAGCAAATCCGAATCTGATCCAAACACGAGCGATGCTGAAAAGTCATTCGGGGTCCACTTAGCCCGCCGCACCGCCTCAGCACTTCAGACTCCCTCGCCCCGAGGAGGTTTCACACTGACCAAGAGGAGGAGGCTCTTCCTTCACCTCTACAGACTCGCTCACACCTGAGAAAAGACAGTCTGCTCTCGGAGCCCGTATTTATCCATCCTGAGAGATCCTCGCTGATCCTGCCGAGAAACAGGAGGGAAGCAGGTGGGAGGGAGCAGTCACTGAGGAGGAGAGAAGAGAGAGGAGAGGAGAAAGGAGGTGATGCTGCACAGCACAAAGTGACTCAAGTTTCTCTCTCTCTCTCTCTCTCCCTCACCCACAACACACGCAATTCTGACTCTCTCTCTCTCGTTTCTTTCCCTTTCTCTCACCCACACCACACACTAGTCCGACCCTCTCCCAAGTCTCTCTCTTTTACTCTTTCTCTCTCTCGTGTCTCTCTCTCTCTTTCTCTCTCTCGAGTTTATTTTTCTTTATCACCCACAACACAACCAAGTCTAAGCCTGTCTTTCTTTCTCTCTCTAGTTTCTTTCTTTCTCTCTCTCTCAAGTCAAGTTTATCTCTCAAGTTTATCTCTCTAAGTTTATCTCTTGTTTTCTCCAGTTTCTCTCTCTCTCGCACACGAGCGAAGTTTTTTTCACTGAGAGTCTGGCAATAACTAATTCATGTACTTAACAATATTGAAAATTGCTCACAGTTTTTCCCTCGCCCTCTGTCCCCCTTTTTGGCTTTGTGGTTTCTTTATTTTGTCATTTTCCCCCTCACCCCCTCACACTTCTTTTTCCACTCCTCTGGACGGTTGAGCCTGGACTGCTGCCTCGCGCACGCAATGGCGGGGGAAAAAGCGCGCCAAAAAAGTCTTGAGTACTGAGCCTGCAGGCTAAACAGCTGCTCCTACCTCACACAAAGCCATGAATATTTTATGTAACTCTTCCTCTCCCTGCTTTCACTGCAAAACAGGGAGGTGTTGTGAAAAAAAAGAAATCCTTCCTCCAGGGACTGTTTTATTCAGAGACTTTAGCAGATTTTAAAACCCACGCCTACAGCCCATTATTTTCTGTTTACTTTGTCTGCGGCTAATGGCTACATGGAAGGCTCAGCTAAGATGCTCCTTAGATGTTTCCACATGATGGTTTGCTGTAGACTTATGTGTGTGTGTGGGAGAATTTCTCAACCTGTTTGCTCTGCCATATGGATTCATAATTACTTAGATTTTGTGCTCATGTAGGCCTGTTTCTTGAAGTCCACCACATCTTCCACCCATGTTCACGCCCTTGTGCCGGTGCAAATCACTTTCGTCTCAGATCGGCATGCTATCGTCAGCACCTCGCTAATGAGGAGATAACCCGCATCAAGGGTGGGGTACACAAGAAGGAAATCTTCACTTCAAAGCCCTACTAGGGTTCAGCTCAGCTCCATGGTGAAGCTCTGCTATGCTACAATAATGAAAAATACTAAATGCTGCTGCCTAAATAATCTGTCGCTGAAATATAGCAGTGCTCCTAGCATATCCTACCTTTGAAGAACACAAGTCAGAATGTCTACAGAAGCATAGTCTTCACCCATCTTTTGTTCAGGTTGTTTTTTTCAGGTTGGCATCTATCTTAGTCAAACAAGTCTAAGTCTAAAGTGAACATTTGTCATACGTGAACACACTACAGCACTGTGTGAACAGCACGAAATTCGTTCTCTGCATTTAACCCATTCACCAAGTGAAGCAGTGGGCAGCCAGGGACACAGCATCTGGGGAGCAGTGTCTGGGGACGGTACCTTGCTATGGGGTACTTCAGTAGTGCCACTAGTAGTCCTGGTATTCAAACCCATGACCTTCTGTTCACAGGGGCAATTCACTAACCACTAGGCCACTAGCTGCTCCAAAAATAGGAAATTCCAACTTTTTTTCCAAGTTTCTCCATAATTCTATGGCTGAGATCTAAGAAAAGTCATGGGGAGGCAAATATTTTGTCTAGGGAGATGATTAGGCATGAGATTTCTTTCTTGAGTGCAAGAGTAATTTTTCATCACGTGTTTTTTGAGCCACTATCCTGTCAGTTTGCACTTTCACATCAAAGGTTTATATTCATGTGAGAAACAGAAACATCTAGCTTTTTTCACAACAGGAACGATTTTTCTCTGCGAAAGGAAAACATTCGATCAATCAGGGTGTGCAGGCTGTGGAAACATCACACTGCAGGCCAGTATCTAAACTTTTAGTGTAAACATGCCAGTCTCTCATTCATTTTGTGTCTCAAACTCCAGCACCATTTGACAAGACAAAAAATATAAAGATGACTTTTAAATTATTAAAAATGATTTGAAATATTTTTTAGCAAATTATAAAACTGACTTTGAAAAAAAATGTCCGGATAAATAATGAAAGAGTTGAGCATTCAGTCAAGTCCGAGGCCTACTTTGTGACATGGTGAAGACTGATGGCCAGTCTCAGCAAGATAATGTTAGGATGTTTGTTCAGTCTTGCTGTCTTCTCCATTGTGGGTTAATGTGAATATTAACGTTGCATTAAATTAATCAACAGGCCCCTTGGTAGTGCAGTGAGTAGCACAGTTGCCTCACGCCTCCAGTGTTGGGGTTCAAATCCAGGTCCTGGCCTTGTGTGTGGAGTTTGCATGCTCTCCTCATGGTGACGTGGGTTTCCTCCGGTTTCTCCCACAGTTCAGTGACAGATGAATTGGGGATTCTAAATTGACTTTAGGTGTGAGTGAATTGTGTCTGTGTGTGTTTGTGCACTGTGGTGGTGCTGGCACCCCGCTCAGGTCAGAGTCCCAACCTCATGCCTGTTGACCCCGAGATATGCTTGGGGTACTCGGGACCCTAGTAAGGATTTAGGCAGTTACAGAAAATGAATGAATGAATAAATTTGTCAACAATTTTTCCACATGTTGTTTATTTGCATTGTATATTTGTGTTGCTCTGTTTGTGTAAAATGAGTGTGGCAACCTGAGATGAGTGTGTTAAATCTGAGAAAATGTTTAGTAACCATTTTGCCTTATAACATCCTTCACCCCTCCACCATCAATGTGTTTTAAAAAAAATACTATTCAGGCTTTTTGTCAGAACTGTCATAAAAGATGTCTGAGGCAGCAGGGCAGTGTATTGGTAACCATTTCCCATAATAACTTTCTGCAAGGCAGCTTATAAAGACATTCAACTGATGTCTGGTTCCACCACTGTGAACATTCTGACTGAGACATTTCTCTAAAGTGGAGCATTTCACATCTAATCATTCTGAATGACTTTGTTATACCATAACATTTAAATTATGATGATATTTTGAAAAATACGTGAAATTCCGCTTAAAGATGACTAAAATATAGCTTACAGAAAAATAACAGAACACTTCAGTCTCAACATATAAAAGGTTTATTTGCAAATTCAACCTACACATCACTTAGGCTTTTATTCTTTACTACCATTTCCTTGTGTTTAACTTCTTTCTCCTGAGGTCCCCATGTTATTTAAAAGCCTGTATGGACATAACAGTCAATAAAAATAGTCATAATCATAAGAAATACTGATACTCTGTAAGTGGTATACTGCTGTAGGCTGAATAGACAGGTTGAACCGTACATTTAGAATTTGTTCCATGAAACTGGCTCCCCAAAAGATGGCCTAAGCATTATCTTCCCAATAAATCTAATATTATGGTGATAATATAATTTCTCTTTTGTTTATGAAACACTCTTGTGAATTTCACATGTGCGTCATAATCAATCAAGTAAAAATATTCACAGGCTTATGAAACACCCCACCAGTCTCGCACTCTAGCTGAATATCATCTGCTTCCTTATGGAACCATGTTTTTTTTTCCGCTTTCAGTTTCTTGTTCCAACTCAAGCACCCACTCACCTAAGATTAGCTTGCCGTCTCCCACGTTGCATCCCAAAAGAGATTCATTCACTTTTTTATAGCCAATGCCAGAAGTGTCCCCCACAGGAAAGATGTATGAGCACAGGAAAAGCTCAAAATACTAACGAGTGTTTTAGTGCGAGGCTCGAACTGCCTGCGCAGAGCAGGTAGATGAATCGGACCTTAAAAGAAATGCATGCTAAAAATAGGCCCAAGTCTGTGATATGGGCCCAGTTCATCACAGCTGCTAGCATTTTTTTTCATTCTAACAAGGGTATCACAGGAGGGAATATAGGCTTTTTTGCAGGGTGACGCAAAAATGTCTTATTATCCTGTATTTTGTGCAATTTGGACAAATTGTGTGCCCTTGACCCTCAGCCTCTATTAGGAACAACTCTGGCTCAGGCCACTGTTCATAGACATGGAAAACTGAACATTATCCTCGGGTTTCTTATTATTGGCTAGTATGTGTGGCCTTGGATGGGTACATTTGAACAAAAGATCTTGAAAGTAGAATCAATAACTTGAAAAAATCTTCTCAGAATGGTTCAGCAGGGAGAAATAAAGAGAATAAAGCAAGAGACCGACCGAGAGTGACAGATCTAGACATTTACCCCATCACATTCTCATAATATTTAATTACACCTTCGTTTATGAAGAGAAATGGCACTCTTGAGGTTTTGCGGTTAATTTAGCAGAATTTCTTCTGATACTTGTCTGATGAAGTAATCACACGTAGCCCCACCATAAAGGTCAAGTCTGACAGTCTTATTACTTTCTCATCAATTGCAAAGCCTTTTCTGTACCTTAAGACTGCAAAAAAACGCAATTTGACAGGTAAGCCATTCATCCAGGAACTTAGCACAGCCTACAGCACCGAGCAGGACTGTGCACACCTTACTGCTATTGTTGCCCAGGCAACAGCCCATTTGCCCTCTTCTTACCAGGCTGCCCCTCTGAAGGATTTTCATAACTGGGATTAGCCATTAGTAGCGCTAGTACATCATTGTTAAAGTCAGTCCAAATTAAATTGCCATAATTATTTTAGATACAGCTATTAGTTATGTGCACATAGGAACAGAGTACATATATTATAGTGTTTCATCATAGTGATGTCGACCAGAGTAATTTATCAGTAAGATATCAAGTTCCTACAAACACTATATGGACAAAAGTACTGGGACAAACCTGTTTTTCAGGGTTTGGGCTAAGCCCCTTATTTACAGAGAATGGCAATCTTAATGCTTCTGCATCACAAGACATTTTGGACAAGGCCATGCTTCCAAATTTGTGGATACAGTTTGGGGAAAAATCTTTTCTATTCTAGCATGACTGTGCCCCAGTGTACAATGCATGATCCATAAAGACATCTTTGGATGAGTTCGGTGTGAATGAACTTGACTGGCCCGCACAGAGCCATGACCTCTACCCTGTCCAACACCTTTGGGATGAACTGAAAAGGAGATTGCTAGCCAGGACTTCTCATCCAACATCAGTGCCTGAGACCATAAATGCTCTACAGAATGAATCGGCTCAAATTCCAACAGAATCTTTAAAATCTTGTGGGAAGCCTTCCAAGAAGAGTGGAAGCTGTTATAGCTGCAAAGGGCGGACCGACTCCGTATTAATTGTATTTGAATGCAGTGCCATTAAAGTCCCTGTTGGTATAATGATTAGGAGTCCCAATACTTTTGTCCAAATAGAGGATATCACTTAGGACGGTGTAAACAGTTATCTGTCCTTTCTGCCCTCACACCTCCACTGACACAGTAACAGACTCCTGAATGTTTGGTAGCTAGTGAAAAGAAACTGCTTTGAAGAACAGTGATGGTAAAGACTGCTGATTTAATACTAGAGAGCTTGTAAACTAGTGTGCCATCACTGGGGTTAAGCTTTTATATCTAAAGTACGTTTCTGTTCAAGGAAAATTAGGTCCATTAGTAAATTCTGGTTCTGTAAGGAGGGGTGACTTTCTAATCATCAATTTTGAGGCCTGAAGGGCTCTCAGATGAAAATAACGGAATTATTACAATCATGATGCACGCTTGGTGACACTAGCTTTGAGATTCTTTAAGCACTGCTGTGAAGCTCCATTAGTCATTCGCTGAATATGAGGGGTAAGTGAGGCTGATCTTATCCTAATTACTCACTACAGTAATCACTGCTATTCCCAAAACAAATTTATATGCAGGAAGGTTTGGATCAGATCCACAGAAGCCTCAGAGTCCAAAGGATGTTGTGACAAAGGTCCTCCATCCAAAACTCTTTTTTCCATGGTAAATAAACTGATTAATGCTTTAATTCCATTGTTGTAATTCCTGTTTTTTGAGAGATGTCTTAGTAAGTAGGGCGCCTTCAAAATCATAACTTGTTAAATTCTTCTGCCTTCATGTGGTGATAAAGTGCAAATGCAGCTACACTCAAAAGAAAATGGAAGCAGTTTGCAACAAATGTACAAATGCACAGCCCATCTTAAGTGAAACATGGTTTTATTTTACATCGGAGGTTAATTTGTAAACGTATTATATATACACACACATCACCAGTGTGTCTAAACATGTTTTTAAATGTAATGTTAATAACAGTAAAATAGTGGTGCTACGATGTCACAAGCATGGGGAGGTACATTTGGAGGCTTTAAACACTTCACAAGTTTGATACCTATCCTCTGATCACTTATAACAGCACATTTCACATCAAACCACTCTACACAACTGTGTGTCTTAACGACTTCATCATGCAGAAGTTTGGGAATTTGCTTTTACACAATGAGTTTTTCTAGATATTTAACTGTGTTTTTGCTCTGTAAGGCTCTAGCCCTACCACTGGGGCCCTTAGCCCTTTCTGCTAAGCACACTATCACCTTTGCTGTGTTTAATCAACAACAGTCTGGTCCAAACTGAAAGGCCTGACTCAGATCTCCCTGTACTGAGAAACAGGCCCTCAGGGTTCAAAGAGATGAGAAAAGAAAGGCAAATTGCATCAGAATCAATCTTCTAACCTATCAAATGCCATTGCTTTTGTCTGTCTGATTGCAGGAGGATTCATTCCTTTAAATAAAAAAAATGAAAAATCACTTTTATATGTAAACTGGGTAAGAAGATATATTTTTTTACTATGGTTCACTTTGGAAACATCAAACAAAAAATGTATGTTTGTTCTTTTTTAACCAGTAATGTTTACTGCAAATAAAAAATAAATAGTATTACTAAATTATCACTAAATGTTTCTAAATGTTGGTATAGATTTACCAGCTACTTATGGATATAGCTAAGAACATAAATATAAAAAGATTGAATAAAACAAAAATATGTGAAACAGATGTCATGATTCCGGTCCGCGGTCGCTGGGGGTCGCTACGGGACCGTGAACTGTGCTCCACCCACAGCTGAGGATAATTTACCGTGAGGGCTGATCAGCCCCGGGCTTTGTATTTATGGAGCTCTTATCCTCAGATGTGGCGTGGAGCATTATATGTATGTAAAGTACTTATATTTCTTCAATTACCTTTTCCAGTCTGTGTCCTCATCCTACTCCTCATCTCCAGATTCTCTTATTTGGCTCCCGTGCCTGTTGTTTTGTTCTGTGTTTTTTGTGTTAAATAAATCTTCATCTTGTTCATGGAAGTCTGCACCTGTGCCTCCATCTCCTCACCACTGTTCGGACAGGGCCGGTTCGTGACAGAATGCTCCACCCCGAATGGCACAGCAGACTGGTCCACCAACATCTTTTTTACAGCCCAGACTCGACGAATCCAAGATGGCGGCGCCCATGGTATTTCCAGGATGCCTTCCAGATCCTCCAGCGTCTCCAGCCCGCTGTTTAAGCCCTCCGGTGAGTCATCGGCTCCCTGGTTGTTTTACATCCGGCAGGGAGCTCGCTCTGTGGGGGAATACATGGCAGAGTTTCACACCCTGACGACCCAGCCATGGTGGAGCGACTTGGTTCTTAAGTACTATGAGGGTCTGGCACCCCACCTGCAAGCTGAGCTGTCCCGGATTGAACTTCCATAACACTAGAGGGCATGATACAGCTCAGCCTCCGTGTGGAGCTTCGCCTTGGCCGCTCAGTGCAGCTCCTCTCAGTCCAGCTCCTCTCAGTCCAGCTCCTCCCTTCAGTCCAGCTCCTCCCTTCAGTCCAGCTCCAGCACCCATCCCAGCTCCAGCACCCATCGCAGCTCCAGCACCCATCCCAGCTGCAGTTCCAGCACTCGGTCCAGCTCCAGGTCCAGCACTCAGTCCAGGTCCAGTACTGCGTTATTTATTTCCACGCAGTTCAGGAGAAGTTAAAAGAAGAATAAGTGTGTGCAAATAATACAAATATTTAGCCTGGAATTTTTAAATGTTATCTGAGTTGGTTACCATGCTTGTTTCAGTTGTTAGGCCTTGGCTCAGAAGTGCATTGCAGGTTATAGGTCTAAATTATATTGTTGTTGTTACCTAGCTCTGCTAGACAGGTGAGATAACTAATGGTAACAAGCAGTCGAGGCTGTTCGCCCAGAGCTCACCTTCACAGTTGTATGTTTTTGTCATGCTTCATTTAATAATAATAATAATAATAATAATAATAATAATAATAATAATAGATTTTATTTGTATTGCACTTTATATTTTAGCAATCTCAAAGTG
>JBBJLS010071938.1:0-10732 GCA_037577275.1 Bryconaethiops microstoma
TGTGTGTGTGTGTGTGTGTGTGTGTGTGTGTGTGTGTGTGTGTGTGTGTGTGTGTGTGTGTGTATGTGTTTAAAGACAGTATTCTGTTCTTCACCATCCCTGCAGTGGCTATTAAGCTCTCTATTACAAAATACAGAATAAAAAACTATTTCTGAAGAGATGATTGAGGGAGTCCAGTTTAACTACTCTCACATGGTGAATAGAGAATACAACGCATATGTGTTCTAATAAAGATTTATAATCGCTCTTTATGAACAAAATAATTCTCATTTTCTAAGTAAAACCATTGCAAAATATATTTCTCCTTCTTTGTCCAGCTACCAACGCCTGAATCGGAGGAAAGTACTTGATTCTTCTTTTGTAAATATATATTTGTTTGTAATGCCATGTCCACTTGCTCTTTCTCTTGCCAGATCTCTCTGCTTGTAGTTAATAGGCGTTTTGTTGAAAACTTTTAAACATTTCTGCCAATGATACACCAAAGCTACTGATGGGAATCGAAGGTAGGTGTGATTAAGAAATGCTGTCATCCACATAAACCAGCAAACTCTCTCTAACTCACTAGTAAGCTAGTTATTTAGCAACTAACCCATGAGTTCTGTATGACCAGTGTCTCTGGTATGATTTAAATTTAGCCCACCCTTTCACGTGCTGCGATGTCCTTCCTTCGTATTATCAAACTAGAGTACAGAATAAAAAGTGTATACTATACAAATAATATAAAGTTATGAATATAGACATGTGTGTAGCATATATATGTATGTATATATATACATATATGTGTAAACCAATGTAAGTATATGTATGTCTGTACACATTGAATGGCAGAAGGTTCTGACAAAGAAAACAGTAAGCAACACTAAAAGTAAAAAAACAGTAACAATAAACCAAACTGTGCATTGCTCAAAGTAATATTTCAACCATAAAATTGCATATTACAGCAGAAAAACCACAAAGATTGCACAGTGAAGAATCACGATTCTTTATTTGTCACATGCATAGTTATACAAGTACAACACACAGTGAAATATATCCTATCATAAAACTAGTACCACAAAACTAGTACATATTTAAATATAAAAACAAATAAAAAAGTAGTAAAACAACTCAAACAAGGAACACAAGTTAAAGGTAAAATATGAAAGCTAAATTAGAGTATCTTTAAAGTTTTTGAGTTATAAGTGTAGCACCCGTCTGGAAGATTTACATATGTAGAATGTGGTAGTGAGATTCAAAGAAAAAAAGATTTCAAAATTAGTCCAAAATGGCTTCGTGTGGAGCTCTTGCGCATAACTGTAATTTCCAAATGTGAATGATTATTGTTTCAATACAGACAAATCTTATCATTTTCTCAAGACAGACCATCATAATATATTTTGACACTGCTGTCATGCTTAAAATTCACTGTTCAGCTCCACTTTCTTATAGTGACTTCTGTACATTAATGGCTTCAGTGAGCATAAACAGCCAATGAGCTGCTCAGTTCACCAACCAATCAGAAAGCCAACTAATCATCATGGCATTGAAACAGAATTGTAGAGTTCTTTAGTTCTTTTGATATGAGGGGAAGAATAGCACATGGTCAGGCTACTCATGAACGGGCTCTGGTTTAATGTTTGCCATTCACAAATTCACAAATAATGTTGCCCAACCCCAATTCAGCAGCCGCACTTATTGAAAGTGACCCATTTAACCCATTCACCAAGTGAAGCAGCCAGGAACATAGCGCCCAGGGAGCAGTGTGTGGGGATGGTATCTCACTCAAGGGTACCTCAGAGGTGCTTAGCAGTTTTGGGATCTGAACCCATGACTTCCTTATCACAGGGCGAACGCCCTAACCACTAGGCCACCAGCTGCCCATTATATTGAAATCTATCAAACTTTTTGTTACCTCTGATGCAGGTCCAATAGGAAATCAAAAGCAGGTGAACATGTACTGTCAGTAAGTGTCGCTTTACCTTTACCAGCCCACCACTTTCCCAAGAACTGTGCCCAGTTATAGCACCCCGACACACCTGATTCCACTCACCCAATCTAATGTACCTGATTCAGTTTAGCAGGTAATTATGAGGTCCACTGTGCGCTGAGTTCAGTAACAACAGGGAAAACACAACCACGTGTAGTGCCAAGGGTCCAAGCACTAGGAATAAGAACCACAACGAAAATCTCTGTAATTTATTATCATTCATCACTAAAGGCCTTATATAACCAGTTCCAGAATCTGTATTCTAAAGTGTGGTTTCTCACTGATACATGAGACCTTAGGCTGTGTTGATTTTGGATCTGTCAGCAAGAAAATATGGCACAGTTCAGGGGATCTTCCAGATATAACAGGGAACTGTTTACCAGGTATAATATGTAGCATCCTAGCACTGAAACTTAGGCGTGTCCCTTAGCAAAAAACAACAACAACTAATCAGTGACTTCAAATAGAGCAGTTTATTAAGATCAGCTGCACTTCTGAACAGACTACACTCTAAAAACAACGTGCTAAACTGTCACTGGTACCATACTTCATTGTAACTGTATTTTAACTTCTTGGGCTGGCTACTTAAAAGATGCTTCCTGGAAAAGCCCCCTGAGTGAGCTCCCTGAGAGATGTTTCATGGGTTGACTGCCTAAGTGATGCTAAGGTGAAGCTATGGAGCTTCCTGCGTACACTGTTTAGCTCCTGCCTTTCTTTGAGGCAAAAACAAAAAATTTAAAGGATCAACTCGTAAAAAAACTCCTCGAGAATAAAATCAATTCCACCTGTTGAATCCTCTTGTTGTGATGTCAGCTCTCACTATTATTTCGACAAAACCAAGGATAACATTTTGATGGACATCAGCGTTAAATAGACTGAAAGTGTTAGCATTTCCAATGAAAGCTTTTAACAGTAAAAGTGAAGCATTGCATGAAAAATATCTGACGCTTTGGACAGGCCATGTAGGTGATTTCATAAATATCATATACGTATTCGTCATTTCTCAGCAGAGACTATCTGCACATTTTCATCTCCTCAGAGAAGATGCTATTGTTCCTGTGAGAGGAAATTCTGGATGTGTGATCGTACAGCTGGTCTGGGCTGGTGCTGGCAGCAAGGGGAAGAAAGTGCCCTTTGTGTGCCGGATGATTGAAAACGTTCATCCTTCCTTGGTTAAATGCTAAAAGAGAAAAAACTAGCCTTGTAAGAGTTGCCATTTAGGTCTTGCACACATCACAGAGCTTGGCACAACCACGGGCAGGAAGCAGAAAGGGGAACAGACGGAGAAAACAATAGAAACCACAGAATCTATGAGAGATTCTGGCTGGCAAATGCCACAAACATTATAGCTGCAGAAATTAATGCCAGTCATGAAACCCATGCTTAATACTCGGAATGTTTTTGGAACAGCATTTTGTAGTTACAGCCTGCATTAAATCCCCTCAGTACATGTAATAAATGAGGTTCTTCCATTGCATGTAATGAATGGGCAAAGTAAATACAACCTTGAGCCTGGAAGGAATAGGCAACAAAAATGTGAACACATTCCAGGCTCAGATTCCAGAGTCACACCATGTCAAAAACCACATAGGAAAGTCTGACAGCCCAAAGCAGTTAGAAGCACCTGTGTGATCTAGACAGTTGCTGATTTCTTGTAGCTCCAGTCAGGGGCGGACTGGGACAAAAACTCGTCCCTGGCATTTTGGGGTAGAATGGCCCACCACATACAATTACGCCCACCACCCATCTTTACTCTCCCATGAATGTTTATACCATCAAAGCAGTATTTAATAAAAGTAGTATTCAACAAAGTAGTATTCAATAAATTGTGAACTTACACAGTCAAAAATGATGCAGCTGAATCTTTTGATGAATATTTGGAAAAAAGAGAGGACATTCTGTATGTGAGAGAGAGAGAGAGAGAGAGAGAGAGAGAGAGAGAGAGAGAGAGTGAGAGAGATTTTAAAAAGTGTGGATATCTTTCATGTCTGTATATTGTTCATAAATACCTCCAGAAAACCAGTCATGAAAGTTGCCATCTACTCACCGCACAACCAATAATAGATAATAAACTGCTGTCTCACTGTTAACGTTGATGAATGGTGGTTAAAAAAAAATGTTCTCACTTTCAATAAGACAATTTAGTTCAGCATGGAAGACATAAAGAAACTAACCTAAATGTCTAGTATTTTAGCAAGTGTGCACAATGTGTTTTAAATATCCGATCTCCTAGCAGTAACACTGACAACGTTATTAGCTTATTTCACCGGAATTCATAAATGTAACAAGACAAACTAGCACGGCCGTATAACAATTGTTCTATTGGTGTGTTACCACCATAACTTTGCAAACAGCTAGTAATTTTGGCACATTTGGCAGCATCTGCCTGAAGTGGCAATTTGTTTTTCTCTCACAGTTTTGCCCCTTTATGCTTTCTCTCTCCATCTCATACACTGGCACAGAGCCAAAAGGGGTGGTGTTAAAGATATGATTGGACCAGCCCTGTGTCAGTAAAGAATAGAACCAATGGGCCACAGAGGAGTTTTCATGGGCCGGTGGTCAGGAAATAAACTCCTGCGCTGACTTTTTTTGCAAATTAATTAAATAGGCATAGGGACCAAAGCGAAAGGGGGTGGTGTTTAAAAAGTTGATTGGGCCAGCCAAGTGCCAACTGGGACGCTGATCAGGTCTTATAGGCCGATCAGACCAATAAATAAATAAATAAAATGAATAAACGGTGTCGGCCCAAATGGGACATCGACCCACCGGGAAAATGCCCGATACACCAGATGGTCAGTCCAACCCTGGCTCCAATGGAAAACTACGGAAGCACACATCTGACACTAAAGGTCAGACTTGAAATATCTGTTGTAAATGCTTTTGATGAACATATTAGTTATTCTATTATCACTAAACTATCCATTTATTTAAAACTAACTACAGAATGAGTTCAAAATCATGGTCTGACTTGTGCTTGTGTTTTAAAAGTCTCCCTATTTCCCAAGGTTGTGTATCCAGGCATGTTCTTGAGTTTCAGGGCAGGTAGGGGGTCTTTGTGTTTGTAGAACTGAGGGTCTTCCTGCTGGGAAAATAGCCATCCTGCCCCAGGCCTTACTGCGTAAAGCAAACAGCAGAAAGCACTGCAGACACTATGCTTCTAGACTCAACCCCCAGAGCTCCAGCTTCAACCAGAGTAAGAGTGTGGCCAATGCCCAAAAAGCGGAGTTAAACTCATGATTGAGATAAATGAGGAAGTCAGCACTGTCAGCCCAGGATTACAACCTTTTACTTTATAGAGTCTGTATTCCAGACACAGTTTAGAGTGATAGTTTGGTGAAAAATCAGATTTGCACCATTCCCCACTAACCCCAAACATAGTCAATCATGCTAGCAAAGCTTGATGCCCAAAATTGGCTGTTTAAAAGTATCCTACATTGCATGAGTATGAACAGTAGAGAAGTAAGAATTTTGACCATGCATTTTCAGTGTCAGAAACATAAGCAAGTCTAACTGAAATTATGTAACAACACAGAGGAATTTTTCATCCTTCACTTAGGAACATTAGCCTTGTAGCTTCAGCACTAAAACTAAAGAAGCAAACTTCAGACAGTCTTTTTGGATCATCTACCTGTCAGGATGAGGAGAAAATTGTGTCAATTTTGTGCAAATCCCCCTAAGCAGTGACTAGAGGTGACTCTAAACGTGACAGGGACCTAATGTGCATCTGAAACACAGCTCTCATAATGCCGGTCACTTCATCCAGGCTGGTACTAATATATTAGAACAGAGCACATTTAGCCAAAGCTTGTGCATTCACGTCCATTAATTTGATTCCTTGCGTCAGTCTTAATTTGCAGTTTAATCAGCTTCCTTTGCAGAGAAGAGAATGGTAATTATTGTCAGTTTAGTCTTATTTCTTGGGCCTATGCTTTATCTGATCTGCCAGTGGGAGGAATAGAGGAAATGAGCAATATGATGGGGCCGCAGGGGACCCACAGTGGATTAGTGTTTCGATGATATCTGTGTGCAAATATTGCTAAGAAAAAAAGTGATGTGGAGGTCTATTCAGACAGAGAGGTAATGGCAGTAATGAAAGTCATTTAAACTCATCATAATCAGGTGCTGTTTGAACGCACTGTTTTGTCCACAGGGACGGGAGGAGCTCTCTCGAACTCTGGTGTACGAAAGGAAATAGGCCTAAAGTCATGGTTTTGACGAAAATCTAATTTACACAGTTTTTCCTCCTTAACTCAAATGTAGTTGATCAGCCAAGGCATGTTTGGCATGTAAAGTTTGCTTCTTTATCTTTATCTCTATCAAGCAACCAAAGCTCAACCTTGAGGTTAGCATTGTGCAAAATGTCTCGGACCTCACTGAGTTGTTCAGTAATGCCAAATATTCGTGCATATGTGGTTTCACACTTTATGACATACTGTTATGGGTGGTGTGGCCAAAGCAGTTTCAGCATGATGAGCCTTTTTCTTAGGTACACCTCCCATGTATCTACATTCATGGTTCTTTTTATCAGCTCCACTTACCATACACTACGAAACACAATGTATTTAAAATGTGCTTAACCGGTTCATTTGTGAAATCGACCCCTTAATTTTACCTTAAAATTAAATTTAAGGCATGAGTGTGAAACTGCTTAATCTTACTTTTAAGACATTAACTCAGGAGGTTCTATTATATAAGAAGCCAATTTGAAAAACTAAGAGGAAAATTCAGTAGTTTTATCCCTTAGTCAGCCTTAATCTGTGCACTTTTCCCCTTAATTTTCCTTAAAGGTAATTTTAAGGGGTAAAATTAAGGCAGTTGGTTTTGTTGTAATATATGTGCACTTAGTAGTTTACAATTACAGATGCCATCAGCCAGCATTGATTACATCATTAGTTAGCCCACCTTTCCCCATTCATACATGGTTAGGCTCCTCACAGAACTGCCGGTGGGCAGGTATAATATAAATAGTGGATCCCCAACACAGTAGTACAGTAGAGATGGCATGCTACTGTGTGTGTGTCTGCAGTGCATTTTTCATATAAAAAGACACCTCTTAGAATATGATTTATGCACTATATAATTCAATGAATTATGCGAATAAATCTTGTGCATACATATTAGCATGCAGCAGTGGTTCTGAGATCAGTGAAAATAACACCAAATGTTATTTCTCTCATACACTCAATATACCTATGGTTACATATGTCATTTGCAATATCAGCACAAGCTGGCCCTAAGTGTGCTTTGCACTGATGGCGTGTTGCATTATTTGCACTTATTTGTCATATACCAGTATAAACTCAGTCAGTGTACCAGATGAACCAGCATATTGCCCCCCACAACTATAATCTTTTAATGTAGACAAGCAAAAGCAATACTTCTAATAATATAAAATAATGGGTTTTTTTTTAGCCATGTGAGGTAACAACGTGCACAACTTGTGTGATAATTTGGGCAAATCAGCTACATTTGGGTTGAACATGAAAAAAAGACATTTCTGATGAAACTATTACTAATTTGGTGTACCAGAGGAGCCCATCAGGCTGTGCCAGATTTGTCTCAAAGCAGTTGGAAACTGGTGAGCTGCGTGCCAGGAGAAGACCTGCCACACTGAAGAGGGTGCTGACATCACACCAGATCACTCACACATCAGCTGACCATCACACCACTGACCAGCAAGCTCTCCGGCTCTCTCTCATGAGTCAGTGTCAGATGACAGTGATCCTAATTTGAAATGTTTGATTTGGAATTTAAACCTACAGCATCAGTCGAATACCTGAGACACTAGATGTTGGAACATTACTTGGAAAATTTGATTGCGTACAGCCACAAAAGCTTTAGTGAGGTCAGCTACTGATGTGTAATGTTCTGGATCACAAATGCTGGGGGGCTTTATACCCCTCAAGATGACGCTCTGAGCATGGTGACCTTGGGCACATGTGTGGCCACTCCAGAGTGTGATCATAGTTTTTCAGTGGAAATATAGTTATATGTGTGTGTGAGTGAAATGTGTCAGCAATGGGTGCACTTAAAAAAAAAGCTTAAACAGAAGGGCTGAGTACTTTTGGACATACAGTGCACTAATTAGCTTTGTTACACAGTTCTGATGTGTTTACTATCACTCTAAATGCAGAGAACAGGAAAATTAATGGAATACCTTCTATAAGCTGGTGTTTCAAAACTATTGGCTGGTACTTACACACAATTTGTAAGTGTATGTAAAAGGAGTTAACAATATCAGCATAATTAAATAATTAAAATGTAAACAAAGTTATTCAGAATAGTTTAATGAGAAATGCTCGCAAAATGTACCTTGCCATAATTGTTTACAGTGGTGGTGATTGGAACGAGATGTCTGAAGAGTTTAATGCCTCTAAAAGCTACCTCAGGAAAGCGATGACAAATACAGATGCCTGAAACATTGTTTTACAAAAATTGTAAGAAAAGATTTTTGCCTAGTTTTTTTTAACTATCGGCAGAGGTGTACAGAGGATTTTTTTTTCAGATTTATGACTATTTTACCATCATCAGCATCACTGGATAGTAAATAAAATGACCACATTTGTATTTTAGAGTTGACCCGGGTTCCATTCACCACCACCGTAAAGAGACCAGAGGTTGTTACATTTACGACGCTTTTAACTACAGGGGGCAGTCTCCCTGGAGCAACATGGGGTTGAGGGTCTTTCTCAGGAACCCAGTGGTGGTGTACTGAAGGTAGGATATGAAACCATGACCTCTTGGTCCAGAGGCAAGTATCCTACCCACTAGGCCACAACCACAGGCCTCTACAATGAACCAAACCCACTTTGTGGAAAATGCAGTGGTGTTCTACCTTGAAAGCATGCTTTATTCAGTACACCTGCTATCAGCAAACATTCATTTGGGTTCTTTTGCTTCTGTGATGCTATTCATGCTACTGTTTTAAAGGGTGATTTGAGTCATTTTCATTTTTCTATTCATGATGTGATTACTAAGCTAAAATCCACTTCTCTTCATCAGATTTCAAGAAATCCGATATCGGAGCATGTCTCTATATATAACTATATACTACTGCACACAACTGTCACGGCGAAGACCTGAATGACTACGATGCCCAGTTGTGGCGTAAGGGAAGAGCCCAATCGCGGATACAAACGAAAGAGCGGGTGCTCACGCAGTTAATATGAGAACACTCCCGAGAGGAGTAGAGATTACCACCAAAGGAATCCACGTTCTTACACGTACACAGAAAGGTATAAAAAGAGAGGGTTCGAGAGAACCTGGAGTACTCATGGTACCGTGGTGATGAGGAGGACATGAGTTGGGCATGAGAGCTCAATGTCTGTGTACAGACGTACCTTCTCTTCCTGTTTTTATACCTTGAGCGTGACATCACTTCCGAGCCCGATTGATGTCACGTGATCTGGTGCGTGTGACAGTACCCCCCCCTCCAGGACCGTCCCCAGATGGCCCAGGTTGAGAGGATACCCGACAACGGTAGTCCTGGATGAGAGATGGTCCAGTATGAACCGACCGGGAACCCAGGACCGCTCTTCCAGATTGTAGCCCTGCCAGTCGACAAGATACTGGGTGCCACGGCGTCGCGAATCCAGGATCTGCCAGACAGTATACGCAGGACCACCGTCTATGATCCGGGGCAGAGGAGGAGCAGGAACCTGGGGAGACAGAGGGGAAAAGAAAACAGGTTTTAGTTGGGAAATGTGGAAAACAGGGTGAATCCTGAGGGAGGCAGGCAGGAGGAGCCACCAGGTGAACAGCCTTGGAGAATCTGTCGACGATGGTAAGGATGACAGTCTTCCCCTCGGATTCCGGAAGTCAGGTGATAAAGTCGATGGAGATGTGACTCCATGGTCTGTGAGGGACTGGCAACGGATGAAGTGGACCCAGGGTAGCAGAGTTGGTCCTCTTGGTCTGAGCGCAGGTGTCGCAGGCCTGTGCGAATGCTTGGGTGTCAGTTCACAACTGGGGCCACCAGAAGGACCTCTTGAGGAGAGACAAGGTGCGGCTCGTACCGGGATGGCCAACCAGTGCAGAAGAATGGGCCCACTGAAGAACTTCTGACCTGACTTCCTTGCGGATGTAGAGTCGTCCCGCGGGCATCTCCGGAGAAGGAGGCTCCGAGGTCTGTCTCTGGTGGACTCTATCTTCTAACCCCCACCGGAGAGGAGCCAAGATGAGGTGTGTAGGCAGAACAGGTGCGGGGTCCGTCTGGGGGCTCTCCACTTGGTACTGTCGGGAGAGGTTGTCAGCCTTGGTGCTTTTCGACCCCAGACGGTAGGAGAGATGGAAGTTGAATTGTTCATAAAATAATCTCCACTGCGCCTGTCTGGGGTTGAGGTGTTTGGCTTGTTTTATGGCAATGAGGTTCTGATGGTCTGTCCAAACCGTGAATGGTTCACCGCTGTCCTGGAGCCAGTGACACCATTCTTCTAGAGCCCACTTGATGGCAAGCAACTCACAGTCCCCTACCCCGTATCGTTGTTGCGTGGGATTAAACTTTCTAGAAAAGAAACTGCAGGGATGGAGTTTCTGGTCTGGACCTCACTGCGAGTGGACAGCTCCTACGCCCACATCGGAGGTGTCCACCTCGACAATGAACGGCTTGGATGGATCCGGGTGGAAAAGAATCGGTGCGGAGGTGAATATCTCACACAGATGATGGAAGGCCTTGATGGCAGGAGGGTTGAGGGTGAAGGGTCCAGTTTGAGGTTTGCTGAGGGCCGTCAGAGGTGCCGCAGCTGAACTGAAGCCCCGGATGAATCG
>JBBJLS010071939.1:0-10732 GCA_037577275.1 Bryconaethiops microstoma
CCCCCCCTCCTCCTTTTTTGACCATTTGTTTATTTTCGGACTGTTTGCGTTGGAAATATTTACTTTACTGGAAGGTTCCTTGGATTAGCCTATCCCGTCATTCTCCTTATTTGCTTTGCGCCTTTTGCATCGGTCATGCAGGGGAGGGGGGGGGTGCTTCGCATAAACGATGGCAACTATTTTGGATTAGATGAGAACCAGCAGTGACTGACGGACCCAGAGTTCTCAAAAAGGCCTGTTGCAGCCTCGGCCTTTCTCTAGCATGTATGTAGACAATGTATGTATGGCTTGTGCAGTAATAAAGCAGGTAATATGACATTAATGTTTTTATCATTTATCCACCTTGAAACAAAACAAAAAGCTGATCAAATCAAATAAATGTAATTCTCTGCATAGCTCAACATCTGAATCTACATCAACCATAGGGATTTTATTATATGCATATAGACAATATATGGACACAACCACTGGGATGCCTGACCGTTACACCAACAGGGACTTTAATGACACTGCATTCAAATACACAGAATTGGTTCCTCCTTTGCAGCTATAACAGCCTCCACTCTTCTTGGAAGGCTTTCCACAAGATGTTGGAGTTTCTGTGGCAACTGGTGTCCATTCATTCTGTAGAGTGTTTATGAGGTCAGACACTGATGTTGGACGAGAAGGCCTGCCTCACAATCTCTGTTCCAGTTCATCCCGAAGGTGTTGGATGGGGTTGAGGTCAGGGCTCTGTGTGGGCCAGTCAAGTTCTTCCACGCCAAAGTAAAAGGCCTAGCTCAAACTCTCAAAAACAAGTGTCCCAATACTTTTCTCCATATAGTGTAAGTAATTATTATAAATACTTTTAAATATAGCAAAATGAACATAAGGAATATGTTGATTGGGATTTTATGTCAACAGAACTCTGACTCTGACTGAGGTGGGTGAGTTTGAGTTTGGCGAGAGAAGGAGGACAGAAGGATGCATATGAGAAGATCGACAGAGGGGGACAAAGGCAAAGAGTGAAAGAGTTAAACGGAGAGAGGAAGGGATATGGTGAGATACCAAAGACAGAGGGGGAGAGAGAGTGACAGAGGGTCAGTGTAAGGCAGGCTGAGGTTATAGAGGCCAGAGCTGAACACTGCTGCTCTGTCACACACTGGGAACGCTCATTTGTTCCCATGGAAACAGGGGAATCTCGGAAGAGGCTCGCCCTGCCGTCTGTCAGCACCGAAGGTTTGGGTTTCCCTATACTGGACAAATACACACACACACACACAAACACACTGCCACACACAGCCACACACACACACACACACACACACACACACACACAAGCACATAGCAGGAACAGCGTATTCTGAGCAACATCAGCATCCAATATCATTCAGGATAGTCCACTGCGTACAGTTTAAATCTACCATACTGCAACAGACTTACAACTGACAGCATATTTGCAAGGCATTAGGGCCTGAGAAGATGTGTGTCTTTAAGAATGAGCTTTTCTGAGCATATCTGAGTATTTTCATATGCATCACGCAAGACTTTCAAAGAAGCTCCCTTGTAGCTTAGCGGTCTGGGGTGTCGGGAGGTTGTGTGTTCAAATCCTGGCAATGCTGGACATAAAAATAGGCCTAAATATCTGCAAACTACAGAAAAACGAAAGACTAAGATCTTTTTAAATAGCTTTAGCGCATGGAGAATATGCACACTTCGCACAAATAAGGCCAGGCCCTGGATTCAAACCCCCAACCCTGGAGGTGTGTGGCAACAGTGCCACCCACTGCAAAACCGTGGGGCCGAATTTTAGCCAAATTTCCATTCAATTCCACATTTCAATACATAGGAAGAACACTGATGAGCCTACAGACATACTTGTTTAAATAATCTAGATTGATAATTGGCTGTTTAAGTGAAATGCTACAAGCAGGTATTAGTTTGCAGTCAGTAATGTTGCCTCGGAGTGGTGTCAGAAACTGGGGCACCGTGTTACACAGCGTGTGTCATCTAGAACCTTACATTTCCCACTAGAGTTGCACTCAAACAAGTGGGAAACCTGGATTTCTAGACACAAAAATGGAAAAAATATACTTGATCTGTGCTTTTAATTACACCAAACATAAAGACCCCAAACATAAAGACCCCATGCTTTCTTCATCCGGATACCTTTGAGCAAACACAGTATTTATCATAAGTAATAAAGTGTAAAGTGACATGAAGTAACAGCCAGTTCAGTAAGAAAAATACTTTTGTCATATTGTTCACCTTTCCACATATCAAACTTCCTTTGTACTACACTTTAGTGAGTTGATCCGTTATCAGCTCTCCACTGTCCGTAGTCTGATTAAAGGAGGTTTGAAAAACAGAAGCCCTTCTGACGCCTGTGTTGTTTGTTTTGAAACATTCGGTCACTCTGAGGCCTGTGAAAAGAGAGCGGAGCAGATGACTAGCAGGACAGTCCTGACTGATTGCGTCTGATTGGCTAATTCGTTACGCTCATTATTATGGTGACTCTGTGAAAGGCCCGGGACCAGATGCTGTTTGAGGACCTTCATTGTGTTTGGCTGTGACTGTGAGTTGCTGTCTTTTCTTACCCCCCCCACTTTCTTTGTCAGCACTCGAGCCTAAACACTCCAAGGCAGGAGGGTCCCAGCTGAGGGGTCTGACTTTCCAGGATAAGCCTGGACAAACAAATCTGTTTTTCTTTAAAAGTATGTACATATGTAAAATAAATAGGGTTAGATCTACAATAGCGTTTGACTCATTCATATTAATAACTGTTTTTCAGTAACTTATAATGTAGATTAATACTACAGTCTAGAGTCCAGAATGTATTTTGCGATGTTTTATTAAATATTTCAGGTTTTGGGAAACACCATGAAGTTGTTAAAGGCCCCATATCTTATATTTTCACTTGTATTTTATTAATCACATCCACAAAAAAAGGTTTAGTGTAGTCTTATGTAGCAACAGCTATTACACATCATTACATTACATTAATTATTCCTTAGAATAAAAAAAGCTGTTTATGCTAGTGTTTTTAGAACTGATATATGTAAATAAGATCTGATTGGTTGCCTCAGTCAAAAAGCAGCCAGGACACAAATATTCCTTTTTAACTTCATCATGAATGGGCAGGGCTTTCTGACATCACAAAAATAGTCCATTCAAATTGTATGAAAGTTTTGTTGCCATATATAGATCACTTGTGTTGAAAAGCGAAGGGTGTGTTTTGAAACTTTAGTTCCAAAACATGGAAGAAGTGAGGAAAAATAGTTTTTTCATTGTGTGGGAAAAAACTAAATAATAAACTGTAATTATTTAATAACAGTAAATGATGGATAATTTCAGATATGAGATATTCTGGATTAATATTAGATTAAATAAAAATTTCTACGTTATAACTGATACACAATTTTTAAACAATATTTTCCATACGTTGGAATAAAACGTTGGAACAAAAGATTATGTCCGCATGTCAGCAGACCTTTTGTTTGTGTCACAATTTCACGATGAACAGAAATAGTCAAAAAACAAAGAAATATTGCAGAAATATTGCAAAAATCCAACTTACATTCAAATGAGGGTAGGGTGACCAGGTTCTGTGCTGATATACAGTTTTTTGTCAGTTTACATTAACAGTTTAAAATGTTTTCAGTGGTCAGGGACTTTACCCTACAAGTCCCAACAGACAAGACCATCTGACATGCCTATCCATGAAACCACGGAAACATGCTCCCACACCAAAGCCATCAAGGCTTGGTTTCTGACCCCCAAGAATGTGAGAGAAAGAGAGAGGGAAGGCTAAAATGATGGATGGATGGCGGAGAAAAAAAGAAACATCACAAGGTTCACTGGAGCTATAAAGGTGTTTTTGTGAAAGTAGTTGTAGCATCAGTGGTTCAAATGAACATAAACGCACTATTACTAGGAGACATAGGCTAAATTTAAGTTTGTTCCATGCAGACGATGTGCAAGCTTGTTTTCACAGTCTTTTGCATAAGACTGCATGCTCAAATAACGCTTATCACAATTCAACTAATACAACATCCCACTACTGAAGCAGACACCTGACATGGCACAAGTTCAACTTAGACAGAAATCTATTGAAATACACTAGAATCTATTAGAATACATACTACAGTGACACAAATATTGGGACACGCTTGTTTTTCAGGGTTTGGGCTAGGCCCCTTTCTTCCAGTGAAGTGCAATCTTAATGCTTCTGCAGACCAAGACATTTTGGACAATGCCATGCTTCCAACTTTGTGGAGACAGTTTTGGGGAAGAACCTTTTCTATTCCAGCATGACTGTGTCACGAAGCAGCTCCATAAAGACATGGTTGGATGAGTTTGGTGTGGAGGAACTTGATTGACCCAAACAGAGCCCTGACCTCAACCCCATCCAGCACCTTTGGGATGAACTGGAACGCAGATTGCAAGCCAGATAACATCAGCGCCTGACCTCACAAATGCTCTACGGAATGAATGGGCACAAATTCCCACAAAAATTCCAAAATCTTGTGGAAAGCCTTCCAAGACGTGTGGAAGCTGTTATAGCTACAATGTCATTAAAGTCCCTGTTGTGTAATGGTCATATAATGCATGAATTTTCAAATTCACTTGAGTATTAATTTTCTTCAACTGATATTTAAAAAAGGCATATGTAGGCCAGAAAAAAAAAAACAATGCACATTTTAGACAGAACACGGCACGTGCTAAGGTGAGCGGCGATGCTTTCAGGGCCATCAGCAGAGGCGTTACCCTGTCGGGAAGTGCTCCAAACATGACGGAGAGCACAGCGACTCTTCAGCTCAAAGCGCGCTCACATGAGCCATGGATAATTAGCTTGTGACATGGACCAATCCTGTGCCTTATGCGCTAAATACATAATCTGATCGTAACACTCAATCACCTCTGTCTAATCTGGAGATTAGTGAGGCTGAGGTTCATCCCACGCAGGGGCCGATAACGGGCTTAGCACCAGGGCGAGTGTGAGAGCTAATGAGGGTGAGTGGACCATGGCGAAGGCATGGAGAAGGCAGCATGACTTACAAAGGCTTGTCCATCTTTGGATTTGCTGAGCGGGCTTGCACTTTGGCACTGCGGCCTTATGGCCCACGTTTCTGAGAAGCAGAGAACCCTGCCCTCGATCAGCCGAATCCCTCCCCGGAATGACCCAAGAAAATGTTTTTCATTATATGACAAAGAACAAGACACAGAATTGAATGCAATTCAAATAGTGTCAGTGGTGCACAGTGAGCATTTTATTCTTGGGTTGTATGCTACGCTATATGGACAAAAGTTTTGGGACACCCGACCATTACACCAAGAGGGACTTTAACGACATTGCATTCAAATACATAGACTTGAATATGAAACTGGTCCACCCTTTGCAACTATAACAGCTTCCACTCTTGGAAGGTTTTTCCATAAGATTTTGGAGTGTCTGCAGGAGTTTGTGCCCATTCATTCTGTAGAGTGTTTATGAGGTCAGGCTCTGATGTTGGACGTGAAGTGCTGGCTCGCAATCTCTGTTCCAGTTCATCCCAAAGGCGTTGGATGGGGTTGTCTTGGTATGCTGAAGTATTAAGATTGCCCTTAAGATTGCCCCCTCACTGAAAATGAAAAGCAGGTGTGTCCCAATACTTTTGTCCAGTGTATGTGAGCGTGGACAACAGCTTAATCACGTGCATCACTCCTCAAGTCTAATACTTGGGTACATGTCTCCTTACTGTAATGACAGAATCAGTACCATCAGATATGGATTACATCAGTCTCTTGAGTTCCTATCCATGGGTCCAAATGTGTGTGTGTGTGACAGGTTCCACAGACATGAAAAACTCCATATTAAAGTCTATGTATTTGAACGCAACGTCATTAAAGTGCCTGCTGGTGTAATGTTCTGGTGTCCCAATACTTTTGTGCAAAGCAGGTGCTCTACCACTTATGCAAACACTGTGCGTAAATCGAGATTTGGTTCCAGGTATTAACATTGACTACGGGCTGATTCATTTCCCAGTGTGAACACGCCACACGCACCAAAAACAGTTAAGAGAATGTGGAAGTGATGCAGGGTTAATGTTGAGCCAGCTGAACCGATGGGTCGAGTTCATGCATTTCTGTTCCCCTTAAAATACAGGAAAGTCTTTTATCTCTCCTCAGCCATTTAAAAATATTAATGTGAAATTACCAACATTAGGTCTTCACTTTTACACGCTCAGAAACCAGAAAGCATCACTTCAAAGACAGGGTAATTAAGTTCAAGTACACCTTGCTGCAGACGCGGACAAAAGCATGCTTTTCATTGGTAGGCCATGCACATGTCTGAAAAGGGGCTATCCTTCACGTACAGATACAGCTGGCCGCGTGGTATGCGCTCAGTGCATGGCGTGGCGGCAATTTTAGGCCAAACTGCTAACGGCAGAATAATTTAGCAGCCAAAGAGGGAAAAAAGGGAATAATGAGTGTTTTCTTGTTTTCTAATGCCAGGCTATTTCAGAGGGACCTTCAACTGATGGTCAAGTCTCATTAAAATAGAATGAGATGCTCTCTCTCTCTCTCTCTTTCTCTCTGTCTCTTGGTCACTCTCCCTCTCTCTGTATCCCGCTTCTCCTGACTCGCTTGGCTGTAACAACTGCAAACAAGGACAGAGACAGAGACACGGAGATTAGAATGAGAGAGAAACAGAGATTAGTAACACTTAGATTAGAAAGAAGGAAGGGAAAAAAGAAAAGAGAAAGAGAGCGAGAGTGCGGGACTAGAGGGAAGATCACTGACCTACTCTTTTGCCCCAGTAAAGCACAGTATCAAAGTGGGCTTTAAAGCAGTACTTCATCAAGTTTCGACCCAGTCTCTATCAGCCACGGCTGATTATTACAGACAATAATTTTGAAATGTGATTGGCTGAAAATGTGCAATTGAAGCAAATGGGGAGATGCTTCAATCATGTTTCTATTTTAAGTGTGTTTTGAGTCTGTTCTTTTCTGTTCTGACTGAAAATTATTATCCATGTTAATCGACTGTGTTTCGCCGGCAAAGATTAAGTTGAAAAAATGCTGTATTCCTTTAAGTGCGGTGTACTGGGCCGTGCTGATGGCCAAAGCAAACAGCAGATGGTGCAGCGGATGGATATAAATATAATGACCTTAGCTGCTTCTCAGGATCTCGCTTCTCAGGACCTATTAAAACCATATGGCCCAGCCACACTCCACGTTCAGGCCCTGGCTCGCCATGCGGCAGGACGCGTCCCAAATACAATGTGCGGCTCCGACTCTCGCACATACATGTGTTACCGAGGGGAGGGGAGGAGAGGGGAGGGGACCCACTGAAAATTACTAGGCAAGTTAATTGTAGTTCCGCACAGCTGTAATTATTCAACTGAGTAAAAATAGTTGCCTTCAATTACTTGATCACACGCTGGATGTGGATCCGCTACTGTCATACGGCCGTTTCTGCACGCTCCAGTTTTTTAGGGCCATTTGAAATATGCAGTAGAAATGTAGGGATGAAAACAGCAAAGAATTATTCTCTTAATGTTTCTTTTAAAAGTGGTTTTATGTATATGTGGTTCTATGTACCAAATACAGTCCTAAATCTTTTTTTCATGACATTTGCCAACCTCTCTATATTCCCTGTTATATTGTTGTTGTAGTTAAGTAGTGAAGTAAAGTGACCAATCGGTCATATGTGAACACACCACAGCACAGTGTGAACAGCACAAAATTCCTCTGCATTTAACCCATTCACCAAGTGAAGCAGCGGGCAGCCAGGAACACAGCGCCCGGGGAGCAGTGCGTGGGGACAGTACCTTGCTCAAGGGTCCTCAGAGGTGCATAGCGGTCTTGGGAATCTGACCCACAACTTCCAGATCACAGGGCGAACGCCCTAACCACTGGGGTACCAGCTGCCTATTAATAGTAAGGTACCACCTTACTATTAAGTAAGTAATAGTAAGCAATACTAAGTAACTTACAATTAAGAGAATTACTAATAACACAAAAAGTGGTTATGAGGTTGTTATTGCTGTAATAGAGATCAGTAGTAGATTGGTAATCTTGACATAAGTAGTGATATTTCACATGGTAAGACTATTGCACATAATAAGTTACTGCACATAATAAGATGTTGCACATAATGAAATGATTCAGCACCCAATCTCAAATAACTGATCTTTAACCAACTGGCCTGCTGGTCCTGGAGTCTTCTGCTCAGTGCATTTTTGGGTTTTCCAGCTGTAACACACCCATGTTAATGTATTAGCTGATTTGCTCCATCAGGTGTGTTGGGAGCAAAGAAAACAATAAAACTGGACTCCAGGACCAAGGCTGGGATCAATGTGCTAGAAGGTTACATTTATATAGCCATCGTATCAAAATCAATTTTGTTTTGGCCATTTTTGTCATTTTTTGTCCATTTAAAAAAAATGCCAGTTGTCCCTTACATTGTGTGCAGAAGACCCAATGCGTGCAGAGCATAGGCTGATACTACAATTAAAGAAACAGCAACACTACAATCTAACTCAAACTACTACGCTGAGGTGCTCTCTCTCACTCTCACATTTTCTCTCTCTCTCCTCTCTCTCACTCTATGGTCACATGCTAGGTGGCACGGTCAGAGCACATTTCCTAGCCACAGCGCTGCGATGTCCACTGGAGCAGCTGCACTCGCCTGCAGCCCTGCAGCGTCTGCTGTCAGCCCACCGCACATCAGCGCGCTCATCAAACCGCACAAAAAACACAGCGCCCAACCCAAAGCCCACAGTCTGCTTCAGCCAACCCCACAATGCACTCCAATAAGTCTGGGACCGGCTTCGATTACAGGCCCCTAGAACACACACTATTGACCCTATGACTGGTTTAAACTGACTTCACCCACCAGAACACACTCCGCGGTGTGTTAAAAAATGTGTTCTTGAGGTGGTGCAGGGTGAGCCTGTAGGTCCCGTTCATACATGCCATCGTAGGCGATCCGATCACAAGGGATAACGCAACACAGCATTTTGGAACACCTTATACATGTTGTTACAACGTGTTATATTTGTTATTAACACTGTAAAGGTTTTTGTCCCTTTATATATTGCATAAGATGTTGCAGGCTTAAATGACGCTCCTTTTTAATATAATGACTCTCTTCAAAAATTGCTATTGCAATCAAGCCAGAGACATAAGTCACTGCTGGTTATTTTAATGAGTATTTGGCAATGCCGAGGCCTGAAAGACATGACACGTTCCCATGAGAATGAGGGAGCGTAGCAAGGAGAGAGCAGGGGTGTAGGAGGGGGGAGGAGAGGAAAGAGCAGGAGCTTTAACCAGAGAGAGTATCCATACTGACAGCACAGAGGGGAGGGGTTGTCTACACTGCTCTCCTCACAGGCCAGGGTAGAAATTGCTTTAATTTGCTGTTTGTACCTCGGTGCTGAAGTGGTAACGTTTAATTCCTTGGATAATGAGTCAGGCTGGGCTCTGAGGGTGTGCGTGTGCTGCTGTTTCAATTAAATGTCTTTATGTGCACAATCATCCGCACGGCTCTAAAGACACAGTGTTCTGCACAGTTGCATGAATGCATGGAACACTTCTATAATTTCGTCATCACAGGTGACGCGGCGTTATTTTCTTAAACTGCTCTCTTGATACACTTGTAGTCTTTGTGTGACCATTCATAGTGGTGCAGGCTGAAACACACGTGCTGTGTGCTTGCTATGAGAGAATAGTGGCCCTCCCGTTTGAATACAGCTTTTAAATGGCTTTTGTGTAGTCGACAGATTACACTGGATAAAATTCACAGAGGCCTGCTGATGTTTCAGCATGGGGCAAAACAAGAGCAGTAGCAAGTTGGAGAAGCTCCACTGAAAAAAGGAACCATAGGCTGAATAAGTATCATTCATATACAGTATGTACACACACCACACACATACCAGTATATTTTTTGTAAGTAAAATACGCATACGTGTGTTCGTTTCATTTTTAGAATGAAAATACTATATACAGCAAACCCCCATTATGTTCCAAGAGGACCCACGCATAGTGAAAAAACGCGTTGCTATGATGTGATTTACCTTTAAGGAAAATATAAAGGTAAACCTGTATTTGTACTGTACGGTGTACACTGAACTTCCACAATGCTAGAAAGTAAAATACCGATATTAATCGTACATAGACCACACTGTACCCTACATAGACCACACTGTAATTCATGCACATGCGTTTTCTTTGGTATACACTGTCGTTTTCTTTGGTATAAGCAGGGTGTAATAAATACATTTAATTTACAGTTTCTGCCAGAGGTGTGTCACATGGCAGCAGCCAATCAGCAGCAAGGCGAAATAAATAACGTTCTTGGATTGGCTACTTCCAAACCTCCCGTTTCTTAATACAGGTGACTGTGACGTCCAGGCCTCGTCCGCCACACCCCTCATCTTCATGCTGGGTTGTTTATGTTTGGGCGCAGCTGTTAGTAAGGTTAAGACGCTGAGCAGCGGAGGCTCAATCTGTTCAGGTGCGTCTGATTGCCTTCCTAACCACCGCGCCCAAACATAAACAACCAGCACAAGGACGAGGGGTATGGCGGACGAGGTCCAGACATCACAAAAGCAAAAAAAATGTGGGGGATATTTCCACGAACAATTATTAGTTGTCAGAAAAACAGCACGTCTTGGGATGGTGAAACACCGCTGTACTCAGAGACGGGAGGTTTGAAAGTAGCCAATCCGAGAGCGTTATTTCTCCTTACGGCTTTACTGTATGTATAT
>JBBJLS010071940.1:0-10728 GCA_037577275.1 Bryconaethiops microstoma
GTCCAGTCCTTCTCGAAGGGGAGTTCCCACCCCACTCTGAGGTGCCCTCTGGTGGCCATCGAGCGGGACTGTGACACTGTGAAGACGATTCTTTTGTTTACTTTTAATCTAACATCGAAATATAATGATTTTTGCCAATGTTTAAAAGTTTTGATTACATCACTGTGCACCAGCAGGCTGGAAAAAATAATGTTAACTAATAAAATTAATTGGGGCCTTAGTTCAGCGTAAGGAACAATATCTGAATATACTAAGAGGCAACAGTCTAAAGCACTATTTTGAATGGAGAAAATGATCGTCTACAGTAGCAAAGGTTAACCACTAGAGGTCAGAAACAGTCAATGATTATCAACATCCTGAAAAAGGTGTCATGGGATCAAGACCATTTTAATGTGATTTTAATGTTTGTTAATAACTTTGTTTACACTGATCAGCCTCAATAATTAAATCTCTGACAGGTGAAGTGAGTAACATAGATTGTCACGTTACAGCGGCACCTATTCTTCCATACTGGTGTATTCCTGGTTTGCACTGGTTAGTACCTGCCAAAAAGTGGTCCAAAGAAAAACAAACATGTGAACCAGTGACAGGATCATGGTTCCCTAAAGCCCACTGTTGTGTGTACTGAGCGAAGGCTGGTCTGTCTGGACTGGTTCCACAGAAGAGCTACTGTAGCACAAATACTGAAAAAGTAAATGGCCAGTATGAAACAAAAAGGTGTCATAATACACTACACATCACAACTTGCTGCTTATGGAGCTGCATAGACGCAGATCAGTCAGAGTGCCCATGCTGAACCTTGTTTCCCACTGAAAGTGCCTACAATGGGCATGTAAGGATCAGAACTGAATCACAGAGAATTTGAAGAAGGTGGGCCGTCTGTGACATCATATGGAGGGACGGCCATGTGTGTGGGCACCAGGTGCACTTTGGGAAGAAGGCAAGCTGGTCGGAGGCAGTGTGATGCTCTGGGCATTGTTCTGGTGGGAAACCTTGGGACCTGGTATTCATGTAGATGCATGGGGGGTGGGGGGACGGTGTGGACGTCGGTTGGGGCGGGGGCGGTCTAGTTCGAAGAAACTAATGATTTTTAAAAGTGTGTAGATGTTACTTTAACATGAACCACCTAAACATTGTTGTAGACCAAGTACACACTCTTTCGTGGCAGCAGTATTCCCTAATGGCAGTGACCACTTTCAGCAGGATAATGCATCTGCCACACTGCAAACACTGCTCAGGAATAGTTTGAGGAACAAGTATTGACTTTACCTTTAACTTGTTTTCCTTGTTTTCCTTGTTTAAGTTGTTTATTTTGATTTGATTTTAAATGTAAAATTTGTACAATTTATGATATTGTACAGTCATAAACAGGAGCGGTTCAGGATACATTTCACTGCATGTTTCTATAACTATGCATGTGACAAATGAGGAATCTTGACTAGGCCTCCAAATCCCTACCTCTTGGTTTACAGGATTTAAAGGATCTGCTGCTAACACCTTGGTCCCAAATACCACAACAAAGGTCTTGTGGAGTCCCTGCCTCAACAAGTCAAAAGCTGGTTTGGTCGCACAAGTGTGACCTACAAAATACTGGGCAGGTGGATTTAATGTTATGGCTGATTGGCATATATACCATTACCAAAGACTGGAAAAGCTGCGGCAGTTAAGTGTAAAGTGTAAAGTGACCATTTGTCATACGTGAGCACACCACAGCACACAGTGTGAACAGCACAAAATTTTTCCTCTTCTTTTAACCCTTTCACCAAGTGAAGCAGCGGGCAGCCAGGAACACAGGAGCAGTGTGTGGGGAAGGTACCTTGCTCAAGGGAACCTCACATGTACCTCTAGTAGCCATGGGATTCAAACCCACAACCTTCTGATCATATGGAAGATTTTGTAACTCTCTTATGAATAGATGATTCTGTATTCTCATATATTCACTTGACCTTATAATGAGCACCTGGTATGATTACACACACACACACACACACACTAACTGTGAAGATTTTGTCATTCTTTTGGGAAGGTTTTGTAACTCTTATGAATGGAAGATTTTGTATTCTTATATATTCACTTGGCCTTCCTAGTATGATTTCACACTAACTGTGAAGAGTTTGTAACTCTTTTGTGAAAATGTTTAACTCTTTTGAACAGAAGATTTTGAATTCTTATGTACCTCATGTACTCACATGACCACTTTGTTCTTGTATAATATCTCATTCTTGTGTCCTCACTGAACCCGGTCTCTCAAGGTAACCGGAACACCATACTGGGCACCTGAGGTAACATGGGTGGCAGGTGAATACAAATGAATCAGAATCAGAAAACTTTACTGATCCTGGAGGAAATCGCTTATGTGATGACTGCACACAAAGACATAGAGAGACAGACACAATACAAAATAAAATAAGTCTAAATAAAATCTAAATAAAAATCTGTAGAAAGAAACAACCACAATATGAATAGACTATGCTACATACAGAAATGCTAGGTATAAGATGGAGCTCCATCGTAGGTTGGAAGAAGTAGGAAGGTTGGTCTTAAAGCAATAGTGGCATGGAACCAGAAGGTGTGAGAAAGTAGAGATGGGTGTCGACTAAGTTGAGAACAGGTGTATAAAGAAACAAACCTTGGGGACCCGGAAATTCAGTGGTTCCATGGACTAGAATTGCATGTTGTTTGCTGTTTTCCTACCTTTTTTGGCAAAATAAAGGAAACCACCTACATCATTTTCCGTCGTAAAGTTGACTTCATTTTGGTCTTTTAGAAGCTCAAGATTTCCTCTGCGACGCAACAATCGCAAGGGCAACTCCTTAACCACTAGACCACCACCTACCCCAGGTTAACTGCTTCTCACAGGTTACCATACCAATAAGTGGCAAATTGCACAGACACTTAGGTTTAGTATAACGTGAGCAATAGGACAGACAGACTTGGACCATTTTAGCCTAAAACCCTCTAAAAACAATAACAGGATATGAACAGGTGCACTTCGTGCATTTTGCCACCAGGTGTCACTAATGTACCATTTTGAAATGCTTCAAGGAATAACTTTTCTCAAACACAGTTTAAAAATATGCTTCAGAAAACATCACTTTGCTATTACTAGGAACAGTCAGACAAGAAATAATCACAATGCCAACTAGCATGATATTAAATCAAAATATTCCTTTCAAACTATGTCCCTAACCACTAGATGGCCTAGTTACTTTATTTTAGCTGCTAATCTGCAAGGAAACGTGTGAAACTCAGCAAGGGCATGAAAAAGTGCAGACTGAAGACGACTAAAGTCCATTTGATGCATCTTACAAACTTCCTTCCACCCAATACAGAGACAGTTTCAGAGAAACCGAGGTCTTCTACAATGAATCAAGGCTTGCAAGCCTTTAAACATAATTACAGTTGAATAACAAGTGACATGGCATGGAGGTAGATTGATCATACCCAGCTGATCAACTAATGAGCCATGGAAACAAATAAAATGTCCCGATACTATTAGCTTAACCCCTAGATGCACTTGGCAGGGTCATTTTAACCTGGCAGCCGTGGATATAGCAATCTCTCTCCTTTAGCTTTTCGAAAATGAGCATTTGAACCTATGTCCTGGTAAAAAGACCATTTTAATGTTTGCAAAGAATTTCAAATCACAAAGTACAAAAATCTATCATTTAACCTACTTTGGTATCACCGAAAGATACACGTTTCCTTCTTTATAAGCAAATCAGTCACTTCACTTTCTTGCAAACCAAACAAACACAGAAGCTTGAAGAGTTGGGACTAACTGCTGCCAGTCAAACGTATTCTGGTCTGGATTGAAAGGTTATGATGATAAAGGTCCCCAGAAGAAAGCACTGCCCAATTTACTTGCATGGTATTATCCTTAGTTACCTAAAAATACTTGCAAATATACCCCTCAAGGTCAATTGTACGCTAAAAGGACAAAAGTATTGGGACACACCTGTTTTGCACTTCCAGTGAAGGTATGGACTCTACAAGACCTCTGAGGGTGTGCTGTGGTGACTGTCAGCAGATCCTTTCAGTCCTGTAATTTGCTAGGTGTGGTTGTCATCCCACAGATACGGAATGGATTAAGATCTAGGAAATTTGGAGGCCTAGTCAACACCTTGAGATCTTTGCCATGTTCCTCAATTCTTTCTTGAACAATTTTCTTAGTGTAGCAGGGCGCATTATCCTCCTGAAACAGTCTACTGCCATTAGGGAATACCACTGTTATGAAGGCGTGTACTTGATCTGCAACAGTGTTTAGGTAGGTGGTGTGTCAGAGTAACATCCACATGAACCCTGGGACCTGAAGTTTCCCAGTAGAGCATCACACTGCCTCTGCTGGCTTGCCTTCTTCCCAAAGTACATCCTGGTGCCATCTCTTCCCTGGGTAAGTGACTCACACACCTAGCTCACGTGTCTATTGTAGGTGTTTTCAGCAGTGGACCAGTCTGCAGTAGTGCAGCCCCATATGCAGGTGATGCACTGTGTTGTCTAAAAGCATCACAGACAGCATTAATGTTTGTGCGATCTTCAGTGGGATCAGGCAAGAATTGCTAGCCTTCGTGCCTGAAGCATATCAGTGAGCCTTCAGCATCTTTGACATTCTCCCTGGTTCACCAGTTGTTCTTCTCCACCACCTGGTTCACCAGTTGTTCTTCTCCACCACAAACAAGGAACACACCATAAGACCTGCCATTTTGGATATACTGACCCAGCTGTCAAGTCATTAAAATTTGGCCCATGTCAAAATTAGTCCGATCCTTACGCTCGGCCATTTCTCCTGCTTCCAACACATCAGTGTCAAGAACTGACTGTTCACTTGCTGCCTAACATATCCCACTCCCTGATAGGTGGCGCTGAAATGAGATGAAATTCTCTGAACCTGTCGATGGTCTTAATGTTATGTTGTTGTAGGTCTTACTGTTGTGACAGATGGTTCCCTAGGAAAAATATCAGACCATTACCAATGTAGATTTCTCTATATACTGGCTCTCTTGGGGATGTAATAGCCTCACATGGTTTTCCCTACCACTTTTATGCTGATGACAGGCAACTTATTCTCTCTTTCCCTTCCAGAGACAACCAGGTCTCAACCTGTATCTCTGACTGTCTGGCCGACATCTCCTCTTGGATGGTGGCCCACCACTTCAAGCTGAACCCCAGCAAGACCGAGCTCCTCTTCATCAAAAGGAGTCCTTCACCAAGCCACGACCTCATCGTTTCTGTTGGGAACTCGGTTATCGTCCCTTCAAAGAAGGTAAGAATTCTTGGTGTTATGCTAGATGAAGATCTTTCTCGCCACAGGTTGACCAGATCTCCAGAACATGCAGATACCTCCTCTGCAACATCAGAAGAATCTGACCTTTTCTTACCACGAAAACTGCGCAGGCAATTGCGGGTGATTTAGGCCTGCAGATTGCACCAAGCTTACTGATCTGGTGCATGCTTCCATTACTTGTTACTTAATTAGCCTCGTGGCTCCCGTGCAAAACGAATGGAACTTTTTACTTCATTCGTTTGAACTGTGTTTTACACTGAGCTATGGCTAAACGAGAACAGTGTCTCTATTTTCATTTCGTACGCCTTTCAAACAAATCATATATCTGTCCAGATGTGACTGAAGATAACATGAGATGAATCGCCACTGTTCCATCAATGTGTGGGGTCATATTGCTGTCATCTGTCACCTGCTGTCCTGCTTCCATAAAGAAATAAATGAGATGGGAATAAAACAAGACAAGGTCAGTGGATCAGTAAGTCAGAATTCAATGTTCCTTCTCAGTTCGTTCACATAACACAAATGAAACAGTGACATAGTATTAGTATAGTAGGTGCTTACGATGCAGTTTGCCTCCCAAATACAGACAGCAACCACCTGTCGATAAAAAGTATGCGGCTTCGGAACTGAACGCAGATTTTATTACTAACGACCCATACAGATATATCAATCATGGCTCATTTTTCTATGGTTTAATAACTGTGTTTTTTATTACAGCTCGATCTTTTCCATATGCCTGGCCATCCCAAAACAAACAAGCTAGGTGTACAGAGCAGCATATCATCTGTGCTAACTCTAGTGTTGTTTATTCTGACCGCTCATTGACCTATTTTTATGGCATAATAGGACGCTGGATGGAGGAGACAAGAGATACAAAGCGGGCCTGACCTGAGAATCAACTCTCTTGTCCATGAACCTAAACAACTCTGAACTTTGCCTGAACTTGCAGTACAAGCAAGATGGAGAGGAGCCCTTCTATTTCCCAAGTCCCCAGAGGCTCTCTTGCTTACCCGGCAGACACCCAAAACAACAGATAAGCAGTGCTAGCATCATTGCACGTCAATGCGGTAGGTCCTCACTTCTTGACCTTTTCCTGAATCGATTGTTAAGGCTGATTTCTGCAGGAACTGCAGGTCGTTCCAAGTATCCAAGAAATCTTATTTACACACTATTCCTCTCTCTTCAAATGTAGTAAATGTAGCCAAGACATGGTTGCCATCTGAAATGTGCTTCTTTAGTTAATTTAGCTGGAAACAGCCAACCAGTTTGCACAATGCTTATCTCAAACATAAGTGGTGCAGCTGGTGACCTAGTGGTTAGGGAGTTCGCCCTGAGATCAGAAGGCTGTGGGTTTGAATCCCAGGACTGCTAGAGGCACCACTGAGGTACCCTTGACCATGGTACCGTCCCTACACACTGCTCCCCGGGCGCCCATTGTTGGTGGCAGCCCCCTGCTTCACTTGGTGAATGGTTTAAATGCAGAGAAAGAATTTCACATTGTTGACTATGAGGGGACACTTTTAATTACTTGACCCAAAAATGGCCAGATGTCTTTTTAGGTTGGAGCTCCAGTGGATATCAAACATGTCTAGGTAGATGAAGTACACTTGGACTAAGGGCAAATTGTCTACATTAGATTTTTCACCAAACAGACCCTTGAAAGTGGCCCTTGGCAGCATGTGTCAGACCACTATGAGATCCCACATACAAATGTGTGGACTGTACATTAAGCAGCTTACATTACTCAGGAATTAGACAGATATTGCATTGTTTAGCATAGTGTTTACAATCATGTCATTGTTTCTTAATATCAGCTTCAATATTCGCTTATTCAAAAATACCCCTGGGTATATACAAGAAAGCTTATCCAAGAATGTCAAACTTGTAACAACGTTTGAGTCGTAATGCTAACAATGGTAAACCTTCAGTTTCTAGTCTGCAGGCCTAACCTACTTAGAGTTAAGCCATCATTTGCTAAAACCCATGGCATGTGAAATTGCACATGTAAAATGTCCAAAGATGCTTTATGTTGATGGATATTTTTCCACTTTTAAAAAATCAGCCCCAGAGAATTTCACTAAAAACAACATTTAAAAAAATATGCAAAACAAAAACTCCGCTGATGGGAATCCATTGGAAATTCTCAGGTTTACTATAAGAGTTTAACATATCCTAGATAACCACACATTTTTTTAAGCATGAATCCACAAAAAAAAGTTTCATATCAGCAATTAAGTGTGCTTTGAACCTTTGGAGAGTTCATGCAGTGGTCAGAGTGGAAAGCAGATCAACGAAAACACAAAAACAGAATGTCTAGAAGAGTCTCATGCACAAATCTTGTGAACCTCCTTTGGTCCTTCTGCTCTCCAATGTGTCCTATTAGCCATGCATGAACTTGAGGCATTCAAATCCTCTAAACAAGGCCTGACTACCAAACTGCCCATTGTTTATTTGTCAGAGTTTTTGTTTGTGAGATGAACGCTCTTTCAGCAGCTTGCTGAGGATCCATTTCTAATCCCAGACCTCAATCAAAAAAAATCAGTGTTTTGTTAACGTCCCATCAAGCAAAAGAAGTTTATTCCTCATTCATACTGGCTCACCAGTGACCATATGCATTCTCACATGCCTTCCATGATATTGGAAGCAGGACGTCATCTCCACTGTCAAACTGTCCAGATCATGGATCAGTAAGATGCTTGTGTCCAAAGTTTGCTTCTTTAGTTTTGCACTGAAACCATGAGGCTAATGCAACTTGTGGAGAACAATTCACTCTTCATACTGCATGCCTAACTCATTGCAAACTCGTCTTCAATCAAGTTAAATATCTCAAACATGCTTATATATGCATATTGTGCTTTCTGTAAAAATGGATGAAACTGTGGTTGCTCCAGTGAAATTACACTTAGATTTTTGAGGAGCAAACAAGTACATTCTACAGAGAATATGCTTCTGCACATAACTGCAAAATGTCTGTTTGCTTAATTGAACACACTGGGAAAAAAGCGTAAAATGTGTTCTGTGAAAAGGTTCATATTTTGAAAGATGCAGAATAATGTAACATTTAAGTATTTTTCCTGTAAAGGTATACTTTCATTCATTATAAACTTACATCACCGTTTGACCAGGGGTGTTTTAACTTTTGCATAAGACCTTACATAGGTAAATAGTTTTAAACAATAATTGCAGCCATCCTGCAGTCATCATATATCTGTGATCAGGATGTATTTGCATCTACTTGTTCTGGTCCTGGGGTAGGACGCACAGATTGGGATCACATTCAATGTTTAATGTCATGTGGTAGCTCCGCCCACAACTTTTATAAAGCATTTATTTTAGCATGGCCTGGGTAGGCTCCACCTACTTTTCTGCAGCCTCATTCAAAATATGCAGATATTACTAATGAGACTCAATGAATGTCTGATTGCAGAAGCTACTTGGAATGGGTAGTTGTAAATGTGTTGCATTTGGATTGGATGAGGATCCAATCACTGTGTTAATGCAAAGTGTAAACAGGGCCTTTGAACATTACTTGTTAGCTATGTACTTGTTGCACTATACAAACAAAACGTATTGGGACCTTCCAGACACCACTTCCAGTGAAATGCTTCAGCATACCAAGGCACTTTGGTTTTAACTTTGCGGGCACAGTTTGGCGAAGAACCTATTCCAGCATGACTGTGTCCCAGTGTACAAAACGATCTCCATAAACACGTGGCTGGATGAGTTCAGTGTGGAAGAGCTTAACTGGTCCACACAGAGTCCTGACCTCAACCCCATCCAACACATTTGGGATGAACTGGACTGTAGATTGTGAGCCAGAACTTCTCGTCCAACATCAGTGTCTGACCTAAAAAATGCTCTATAGAATGAATGGACACAAGTTGCCACAGAAACTCCAAAATCTTGTGGAAAGCCTTTCAAGAAGAGTAGAAGCTGTTATAACTGCAAAGGGGGACCGACTCCATATTAAAGTCTATGTATTAAAGTTTCCTGTTGGTGTATTGGTCAGACGTCCCAATACTTTTGTCCATATAGTGTAACAAAGCTGCGATAGCTCCAGAGTGAAACAAGTCTTACTTGATTGAAATCATCTGGGGTTCAGGTCTGCACAGGACCTAACCCCATCTGGTCTGAATGATCCTGCTAAATTTGAAAGCTGAACCTGATATTTTATTGGGCCTATCAGTAAAGGTAGCAGATCTCTTACCTTGGGTTGGCCCAATCATTATATTAATGTGTAATATGTATGTAATATGTACCAACGCAAAACAGCTTAATGTCTTAGCGTGTCAAAGTGGGACACAAATGTTTTGACCTTTTGGCTCAGATTTAAGAATACTGCTCATTTGTAGTTACACTATTCCTGCACGAAGCAACATGGACAAGAAAATGGCTCTCAAAGAGGCCTTGATGCCATCAGGTCTTGCCAGAACGTTTTCCAAAAACGTGTTTTGATATTTCCCAAGGCTGTGTAATTAGGAAGAAGCCTGCATGTTAAAAAAGGAAGTGTAGATTCCAAGTCGGTAGTCCCGAGCTGAGTTTAGAAAATTTGTTTTCTTAAGTGCGCTCTTATCAGGCGTTGTATAAAGACAAAGCCAGACCATTGGTGAGGAGAGGGGTCGCAGCAAGGGCAATACAAGCTTAGCGGCCGTCGACCCGACCATGACTCAACGTCTGGCACGTCACCACTCTCAACCCTGAATCACATCTGCACTTCTGACCTCCGATGGGGACCACCGTGCCAAACATTTTTTCCTGCAGCTGGAATTCTCAGGCCTACTGGTGTGTTCATGCAGCAGCAGTGAAGCTCGTTGTCTGCTAATGGCGTCTATAGCAGTAAACTCAATTTCTGTCCCACATAGTTGAGCAGTGTTTTGGTTTCCCAGCACAAAAACACCTGGCTCAACTCCTCAGCAGGTCTAGTAGGTGCTGGACCCCTCCAGCAAACACTGTCAATATACACTGACCTTACTGCTCACTAGCTACAGGTACATGATATGGACAAAAGTATTGGGACGCCTGACCGTTACACCAACACGACTTCAATATGGACTTGGTGCCCCCATTTGCAACTATAACAGCTTCCACCCTTCTTAGAAGGCTTTCCTCAAGATTTTGGAGTTTCTGTGGGAGTTTGTGTCTGGCTCCAGGACTTTTTGACTGGCAGGCCTCAGTCTGTCAGGATCGGCAACAGAACTTCAGCCAGCATCACCACAAACACTGGCATCCTACAGGGTTGTGTCCTCAGCCCCATCCTCTACACCCTGTTCACCCATGACTGTGTCACCTCCAAACAAAGACAACATCATCCTGAAGTTTGCGGATGACACTGCAGTGATCGGTCGCATCACTTGAGGGGACGAAGTGGCTTACAGGAGAGAGGTGGCCGGTCTGGTGTCATGGTGTGAGGACAACAACCTCACCCTCAACACTGATAAGACAAA